>WEDG01001972.1:0-171757 GCA_017591395.1 Schistocephalus solidus | reverse complement strand
AGCCGAAGAAAAAGATACGTGGTATCTTTGCACACTATGACCTAGAATCAGTGCTAAAATAAATGTGCAGTCTTCGCTTGAATGCAGATAGACTATTATACGACCTAATTTTAATCAGCAGGTTATTCCAAAGAAAGCTATACCTAGAAGCAAAAGAATATAGGGTTTTTACACGTGAAGGATGCAGGAGGAGGTATAATTAGTACATAATTACTTAGGTGATAAGGAAGAATAACGGGGGTAATAACAGAAAGCTTGGGTAGATTTGAGCCATTATTAAGTCTAAAAAGGGGACAAAAGCCTGCTTCCAGTCTCCTGACCCAAAGAAATTTTAGCTTCGTCAGCTGGCATCTAGTTGAGTAGGATAAAATTTGCAAGAGTCGGATACAGGAGTTTTTTTGTGAAATGTCTTTGGACATTTTTAATTTTTTAACGATTAGATTCGTGCATTAAGCTGAAGAACGGACAGCTAAATTCATAAATGGGAAGTACAAACATAAGATAAAGTTGTAATTTAATTTTAGGAACTTAGAAATTATAAAAATAAAGCCGCAAATCTGAGCAGCTTTGATTGCAATTCTATCGGCATGAGGCGAATGATCTAATTTATGGGTGGAACATTCAGTCATAGGGCAACCTCTAAAAATAACAGGTTGCGGCAGCCTTACAGGCCCAAAACTCATGTAGCGACACTAAGAAGATGAGAACTCCATTAGCCATGTAGAGCATCGTTCGATTGTAGAGTTGAAAAGGAATACACGCATAATTAAAAGATTGAGAATGTTTAACTATGGTTGAAATATCATATATGTAAAGTAAGATCGACAAAGGTCCTAATACGGTACCTTGAAGGACACCACTCACAATCGGGGAAGCACTTTGAGTATGAGTACCCCACTAAAAAATTTTGTGTTCGATCAGATAGGTATGATCTAATAAATTCAGTAAAGGCACTACAAAATCCTATAGCCTCTAGCTTAGCTTGAAGTCATCTATGAGGCACTTTATCGAATGCCTTACTAAGATCAAAATAGATCACTTCTACGGATAGATGCTCATTACGAAGAGAGGTTATTTGATGTCGCAAAAACATGTGGCAAGTTTCACAAGAGCGGTCCGGTAAAAGGTTATGTTAGGAGGATTTGTGTCTTTTATTACTTTTGCAAATATCCGCAAATTGTTTTGCAATTAGTTTTTTAAAGAGTTTAGCAAGAGAGGGCGTTTTATGAACACCGTGATAGTTATGAATGTCCGAGCAAGAACCAGATTTAAAAACTGGTATTATAATAGAAGCTTTCCAGTAATCAGGGAAGAAACAATTTTTGAGAAATACTGACAATAAGTTGCTAAGTAAAGGTGGAAAACTCCCTTAACAGTTTAATAAAGTGAGTTTGAAATGGTATTAGTTCTAATTGAATGTTAATTTCTTAGGTGAGCTATTTCTTTTTAAATACCTGAAGGCGAGAATTAATGGTTTTTAGATGTGAATTTGAATTTAAAAGCAGAGGAATTGAGGGAGTGCGGCTAGTTTCCATGGTAAAGTGGTTAGCGAACATGAATTTAACAATTCTGCTTTGTCCAAATCCTCTGTAACAAAATTTTGTTACAGTCAAGTAAAGGTTGAGTTACATTCAGACGGTTAGCCGATGACCGAACATGGAAGACTTGAGCAACAGATTTGGATGAATTGGCATCACTTAGTGCCCGAGTTTCACTGGGCCTATCTCAGAGGGGGAAACCCGACGTTCCATTGGGGATTTATCTCTACAGATGAATAACTTATTTTTCTTTAAATATTAAGCTGAGTGCTCATGCTTAGAGAAAATAATGTCCACTTCAATCACCGAAAAAAGATTGCGCAGAATTGGCGGGTTTCGCAACGAGAAGACAACCTTTTAGCTTCCACGACTTTAAAGATAAAGCCGTATGTGTAAAGGAAATTAAATGCGACGTCCAGGAGGATTTTACTTTTAGGGACGTTTTTTAAAAGAAAGTTGAAACTTCTCTTGTGTTAGCCATATGACTCAGTACTAACCATTTTTATAAACGGCTCAAGTTTCTCGCATTGTTAAGGAGTAAGTGAAGACAACTTTCCGTCAAAAATGGTACCAAGGATCGGGAACAGAGAACCTTATTGAGACATAAAAAGATAAACTTTTTCAAGGGCGTCAAGGTCTAGTTTCTTCATGTTAATGGTGGGTTGCTCTAGTGGACGTTTTACACTACGAGGAAACTAGCGTCTTATCGCTGACTGAAGTTCCATATTGAGTTTAAAATATCAGTATTTTTCAACGTGATAATACGGAACGAAATTTTCAGCAAGGATGTTTTACGTAATAAGGGATGTACTATTTGCAAGATATGCTTAATCAAAGCACTGGAAGCAAAAATCTTCTAGGTATCGAGTTAAGACTGAAAAAAGAATTATTGAAGAGGCTACGATCGACGAAAGATTATCTCAACTAGTATACCAACTACTGAAAATTTATTTTTCACTAGAATTTTGGTATACTTACAAAATTTGAACTATTGAATTAGCCTACTCTACCACATTACCTTATGTACCTAAGCAGTTTTTTTCTCCTACTCTCTTCTAGAAAATGGAGGCCTATTGAACTCTGCCTCCATTTTTTAAGGTATGCGTTTTATGCCTATTTTCTAGTTCATTAATAATTTCAAAACATCGCTAACTGTTGACCTAACAGGACAAGTTCTGCCTCCATAATTAAATATTTGTACATTTTATCTGCACACATTGTCATTATTTTATTTCTTTACTTATTTTTGTTTAGACAGTGCCTTGATGGTGCTTATTAAGTATTAATTCCTAATAAATTCTAAATTCCAAGCCATAGTTTCCAAAATGAACTCTATGTACTCTGAAAGACAAGAATTTCGATCCAATTTTAAATTTTTCCATGAATTTCTAGGTCCCTAATCTTCTGTAAATGAAGCCTGTGCGTAACGCTATCAAAGACTTCCTTGAAGTCGAAAAAAAAGACATCCACTGGATAACCCTTATTGTTCACCTTTGTCCACTTCTCGGTCGACTGAAAACAAAATCGTGAGACAGGAACGTCCCAGACGGAAGCCGTATTGGAAATCAAATATGCTTTTGTTGTTTTCCAGGTGGCCATTAAGTGCCTCTTGATAATATGCTCCATTGTTTAACATGCCATGCAAGTTAAACTGACATGGTGGTAATTTTCACAGTCCACTCGTGAACCGCCCTTAAAGGTTGGGGCGATGAATGCACACATCCCTTCTTCAAAGACTTTTTGCAATATGATGAACACTGATTTGCACAGTCCGTCAGCAATTTCTCTAAATGCTAATTCTGGCATTTTTCCGGCCCAGGCGACTTGGCAGGCTTTATACGGAGAAGTTCGGCCCTAACTATGGTCCGTGAAAAAGTCTAGGTCCTCTGTTGTGGAGGAAGAGGAGGAAGAGGAGTAAGGAAAGGAGAGGGAAACATTGGTTGACAGACGGGTGCAATAGAAGCAAAAGTATTAATCTCTCTGTTGAAAGATGGTTTGAATGAATTTGGAATGAAGGGATGCTTAAAACCTGGTCGTCAGTCTCCAGTTTTTCGTCGGCAGAACTAAGGGCAGGATTCATTTCTTGAGTTCTCTTTGTACTCCGTATGTAGCTCTATAGCATTTTGGGCGTTACAACGATTTTCGCAGTTTGTTCATTTCAATATTCGTTCGAAGCTTCGTAGCCTCGCTTTTACAAAGGTTGCCTTGCTGCTTATATTCCCACAAGAGAGAATGGGAGCCTTTTTGTCTATAACGCCTCCAAAAGCGATTTCTTTTTTTCAAAGAGGCCTGCAAGTTTGAGTTTATCCACTTTGGGCGGTTTGTGGTTGTCTTTCTCCTGAGAGGACAGTTGAGGTAAACAATCCTTTTTCAATAACGAGCTCAAAGTCGTCCAATCATTATTGGTTCCACCACGTAGTTCTGTTTCCCAGGATATCTCTGATATTTGTCTTTTCATAATTGAGAAGTCCCCCGTTCAACTGTTTTTTGTTCCCACCAATCGGGCAAATTTGATTTGGAAAACAGGGAGTACTCGAATAACAGCCCAATGTGATCGCTTTACCCTAATGTTGATCGATCCTGTTGGTCTAGCACATTCTCCTCATCTCGGATATAAATCAGATCAAGACAGTTTGACTGTTGTCCTTCGCTCGTCCATGTTCCAAAGGCAACGTTATGGCAGAGACGTTTGTGTGTTGTCTATTGTTGTAGTTTGTGGTTGAAGTTATCTGGCATTCCCTGTGCATTCCATGTTTTCCTATCAGTACCAGGAGCATTAAAATTCTCAACGATTATGACCTATTCTTCTCGCTGGCTTTGTACAGTTCTGGTTTGAGAATGACATCCTGATAGGAAGTCTGGTAAGGCGGACGGTCCACAACCAATATTAGCAGTGTCTGGAATAATTAGCAGATCAAATAATGCTTAAGAGTTCAAATCGCGTAATGGAATATGTACGTCAGTCATAGCGATCAGCTTGCGAGTCACATAAACTATGACTCCTCCTCTCTCCTGAAATGCTGATATCCTCTTAGTGATATTTCGGAATCAACAATGGCTGCAGAAAGCCACGTTTCGGTGAAATGCATAATGCCTGGTTCACTTACGTCCACAAAGTTTCTTAGTTCATCTTGCTAGTGGAACAAGCTTTGTATCTTTGTGGAGAGGAACGTCAATGATCGTTTCGTCAGAGAGACCCAGCCTTCATTGTTACAGGGTTTAGCCACAGGAAATACATCGAAACCTGGACTATTTTACCATCTTTGATTTTCAGCCTTTTCTTCCCTCTGCCAATTTTCTACGTCAATTCTCTCTTTAGTTCCCTCATTTTCAGCCGTTCCCTCGGCTCTTAATCTGACTAAAAAAACACTTCTTTGTGCGATCTCCGTAAGTTCATTCTTCCTTCAAACAGAAGCGCTTGCTGGGTTTCATTTTCCTTAATTATTTTTAAAGACCTTGGGATGATCTCATGTCGCGGCTGTGGTCTGCTTTGCCAACGGTTAAAATTTCCCCGTTTTTCAGGTCTGTACTGGCATATTCACGAAGAAGATCTAGATACTGTGTCGCTCGTTCCTTCGGAATGCATGACGTGGATTCTGGGACTACCCGTATTACTCTATTTGCTTATTATTTATGGGTGATCTGCTGATTTAGCCGCCTACGCTAGGGTTGTAGTTAACAGAAATGGCCTGTCTAATGGATGCGGCACTTCAGGGGACTCAGTTATCAAGAGAAGTCCGAGCTTCCTTCGATCATTTAGCCATATATTCTCAGTTTATCTTTTAAACGGATTCTTTCCTGACTCATGGAAGACATCTATTATTCTTCCTGTCTTCAAGTCGGGATCTCGTTAGGACATAAATGATTATCGAGGCGTTCACAAAACGCCGGCTCTAGCAAAACGGCTTGAACAAGTTTTTTTGTAATCGAATGCTTGACTTTTGTCTATAAAATAAGCGTTTAAGCCACTATCAATATGGTTTTCTACTTGGAAGATCATGTCAAGTGTGTCACTTTAGCTTTTCTTAACCTCGTCACTTTCCTTTGTATTGAGGAGCATTCAGTGGTTGTGATCTACTTTGACCTGCGCAAAACCTTTGATAAGGCACCGCACAGATGTCTTCTGGTAAAACTGGAAGCCCTTGGCAGTCGGCCTCCTCTCCTTGACTTCATTGATTCTTTTTTGTCTAACCACAGCCAGACCTCCACAGATAACGAGTGGCGTTTTTCAAGGCACGGTTCTCAGGTTTCCTCCTCTTCATTCTGTACATAAATAAAATTTTAACAGTACTCAAATTTCACAAAAGTTCATTTTCACTGATGATCCCAAGTGCATTTACTCATTTTCAAAAGGCACCGCCAATAGTTGTTTTACAAAAGGAACGATGATCTACTTATGCTCTGCTGTTTGAGCTCTAGTTGGCAGATAACATTTTCTCCATTTTAGTGTAGTTGCATGTGTTGTGGCCCCACAAAGCTTCCTGGAACCCTAGTATTTGAAAAAAGTACACTTTTATAACGATCAATCATAAGAGACTTAGGTCTAAGTTACATAAATAAGCTAGCATCATCGCCTCATGCAGGTCAAATTTCTGCAAAAGCTGCACAGAAATGCGGTTTAATGTCCCATGCTTTCTTCCTCTAAAAAAGTTAAGACTCTACCGCATGTTTGTTCTTCCCATCCTAGAATACTGCTGTTCCCTCGTTTGGGCTACTCAGAACGCCTCTGACTGCAGTCAGATTGACAACGTTCAGAGAGCTTTTACTCGAAGAGGATTTTCTCTTCCTGGATCCAGTATTTCTTGTACTGATAGATGTCAGTTAGCAAGCATTACATTTCTGTGGGTTAGAAGACTCGAAGCCGGTCTCTGCTTCCTGTTTCGCGTTAACTCTTGCCCCAATCTCCCAAGAATTCACGCTTTTACTCCATTAGATTGACCTTATGCCACTCGTAATTCCTCCATGATCATTTCACTACCCCTAAGCTTCAACACTAAACATTCTCAGGTTTTTGCCTCCAAATCTGCTTTCATCTGAAATAATCTTCCACTCGAAATTATGTTGTCATCTACATTAGTGATTTTAAAAACCAAATTAAGCAAACATTTAACTTCGGAAAATATATTGTCTTTATTTTCTCTTTCCTTCCCAAACTCGCAACTCTTGAACTTTGAAAAGGGTCCTCCTGCTATTTCAGGCAGTTTCCTTGATATTAAATTGGTGTCTTAAAATGTTTCCATTATCCTCTGCAGATTCAATCTTCATAGTCGCTTTTTCTTCCACTCCTTTTCAACTATCATCGCCAACTCTTAAAAACCTTGATGCTTTTCTCGGCTTTGCCAACTCTGACGATGCTCTCCGGGATCTGTTGATGATCATAGCAGTTTCTGACGTTTGCACCACCTTGTTGGTGGACTATGCCTCAGCATGGTCGCATTAGGATGATGATCTCGTGACTTCTACTTTCCCCTCTTCATTTCGACCCTGTTGCCTCCTCTCTCACCTCCCTGGGGGTTATAATCTGTAGCTCTGGCTGTTAAGTTACATCTTACCCAACAAGGAGCGTTGCGAACACTCATATGTTGTCAGCAACATCAGAGCACTATCCCATTGTATCGTACCAATCCCATCAACTCTAGCTATTTTTTTTTATAGAGAAGCAGTTTTGTTCTCCTAGTTTTTCATTTGAACTTGCCGGCTTGCCAAACTCCGCCCCCGATTTAAGCTTAGGAGTTTATTTTCACTGCTTCTTTCTTAGTTCACCATATATTCCAACGATTGCTGACTATTGTTTTCAAAATGGCGAATCGTTATGAATCGGTTGTGCCTACCATACTACTTATTTCTGCTGTTCATATGGCTGTTCTTATAGTGCAGCAATTATCCACTTTGTATTTATTTATACCGTGATACTAAGTTTGTTATGATGGGGCCCTCTGGGCCTTAAGTGTACAATTTTATTAATTTATTTAACATGAGAATGATTTTCGTCTGACGTTGGCAAATATAATCCAAATCCTTAGGACTAAAGTCCGTCAGTATCCAGTAAACTGAAATCCCTAAAATTGAAAACTGTTGAAGGTCGAAAATTTCAAACCAAAATTCGGAGAGCATGAGTGTTGATATCCCGTGTTTGATACCTCGGAATCGGTAGTATATGCAGAAAGCCATAATTTCCGGTTTAATTTTATCAACTACATTCCTTAGTTCATCTAGCATGCATTATAAACTTTATAAGTCTGCAGTGTGGACCTTAAATGATCTATCGGTGGGGGAACCAGCCCTCATTTTGACAGGTTTTGGCCACAGGAAATATACCTTGCTCTGAATCATTTGGCTGTCTCCGATTTCAGCCCATTCCACCCTCTGCCATTTTAATTTCTCAGTTTTACCCTTAGTGTCATAATATTCAGCAGTTTTCTAGCTCGCAGTCCGGCTGAAAAATAACACCTGTGTGTGTGAACACCGTAAAGCCATTCTTCTTTCTAGCAGAAGCGCTGCCCGGGTTTCATTTTCTTAAATAATTCTTCAAGGCCTTTAGTATTTTCTCAGGTCATGGATTCGGTTTGCTTTGCTTCATCAGAAAGGATTTTTTACTGTGAATATTTAACCATACTGTAGCAGAGCACTGGCGTATTCATAAATAAGATGTAGCTCGTGCGTCACTCGTTCTTTCAAAATAAGTGACGTTGATTCTGGGAAACCCCTTCTTGCCATAATAAGCTTACAATTTATAGGCGAGCTACTTATGCTCCCGTTTGCGCTAGGACGATAGTTCGCCAATGTGATACTTCGCATGGATAAGGTCAGACCAACATGAGCCTGGTTTTCCTCTGACGTTGGGTTATGGGACTTATTTTTTATGGCATACTGGCTTCAGCCTCGACATTTCTAGTCATTGACATATTGCAAAGTGCTCTGGGTCGCCATTGACAGAATGCTAATTGGCCCACTAACTCGGAACGTCGTTTTAACTTACTTTCGAATTTCAGCTCCTTTGATTTTAAGAAGTTTTAGTGTTAACCTTAATGTAGAAGACAAGTTGTTTTGGAATAACCCCTGAGTTTATTGTCCAGTCTCTAAATTTCGGAGTTATTTACTTGGACTTGACGATTCTGTGGCTATCCGAATCTTCCTCCACTGAGGATTATTCCACGTCCCGAACCTTATTCCTACGAGAAATACAAGCATTAACATTCACCAGCTTCCAAAATTCACGACAGCGGCGTGCTTCTTTAAGCTGATTTCAATCGGGGAAGGAGAAGTCACAACAATGGCTGAGTCATTGCATGCTAATTAGAAATCTGACTGCTGAACACTTTTGCACCCTAGCATATTTATTTAAGAAGCTTTATAGATTAAATGCATTCGCATACAATCCTAAGAGGTAAGGAAAACACAGACGCTCAGGATTCATCTGCGCGGAGAAAAAACAAATTGGTGCCGCAGGCGAGAGCCGAACACTCCCTCGAGGAAACATGTGGTGATGAACCTTACCACGAAGCCACATTCTCTCGGGAAACCGGCAAACAAAATTGAAAAAGATTACAAAGACAGATATTCTGTTAGTAATTCTCCCCCTACCAAGCTGGCGAAAAACCCGATAACACTAATGAATGTCACCTACGAGGACGAAAAGTGCATAAGGGGTTTAAATCTCTTACAGAAATTCCTATTGATGGAGCAAGAGATAAGTAACTTGAAACAAGAAATGGCCAATCTAAAAGAGAAGGTTCATTGTTCACCCGTAACAACGAGAATTCCAACCAAAGAAATTACGTATGCAAACATAGCTTCTTGAATTTGTTTCATAATTTGTATATGGTTAGCACCGGCAAGGCACTGTCTAAGCAAAAATTAGTAAAGAAATAAAGTTATGACAATGTGTGCAGATAAAATGTAAAAATACTTACTAATTTAGACATAACTTGACCTGCTATTACAACAGTTAGCGATGTTTTGAAATTTAATGGTGAACTAGAAAAAATAGGCAGTGAAAAAAACTCCTACCTTAAAAATGGAGTCGGAGTTCAATAGGACTTCATTTTTGAATGGAAGGTAAGAGAAAAAAACTGCTAAGGAAAAATGGTCAGGTGGTAGAGTAGGGTAATACGGTAGTAGCATTTCAAAATGAGATTATGAAACGTTGAGGTGATTCGTTCTTGATCACTTAGGCGTATGAAACAGAATCTCACGAAAATGCTTCAATGAACTTATATCCTCAGCATCTTAGGATCCAGAATTATATTCTGATGATGGTTAGTTTCCAAAGAAACGGTAGCATTTTAGACTGTGGACCACCGAATGTGTACGTCAGAATGACGTCATCGTTTGGATGACTGGTGATATAAGGAGACATCATACTTCATGGGCAACTCGAGGTAGCGAAATTATAGTTTCAAGATTGTCACTTAAATTCCCAATGGTCCTTTCTCCGAGTCATGGGGAAAGCTACTGGGAAAAAGATGAGTAAAATAAAAGGTTAATAGAATCAGTGTTACGATAAATGTGCAGTCTTCGCTTGAATGCAAATAGACTAGTTAACGACCTTATTTCAAATGCAAGTTATTCCAAAGAAAACTATACCTAGAAGCAAAGAAGAGAGAGAGTTTACACGTGGAGGATGCAGTGGGAGGTATAATAAGTGCAGAATTTCTAAGGTTATAAGGAAGACTAACTGGGTAATGACAGAAAGCTTAGCGAGAGTTGAACTATTATTTAGTCAGAAAAGAAGACAAAAGCCTGCTTCAAGTCTCCTGAACCAAAGAAATTTAAGCTTCGTTAGCCGGCATCTTGTTGAGTAGGAAGTAGTTGAAAGGGTCGGAAATAGAAGTTTTTTGTGAAATGTCTTAAGACTATTTCAATTTTTGAATGGCTAGATTCGTTCATTAAACCGAGTATAGGGCAGCAAAATTCAAGAATGGGAAGTAATAAGGTAGAAATTATAAGAAATAGAGCAGCAAATCTGAGCAGATTTGGCCGTTATTCTATCGGCATGAGGCGAAAGATCTAATTTATTGGTGTAGCTTAAGCCTAAGTCCTTGATGGAGGAACATTCAATCATAGGGCAACCTTCAAATATAAGAGGTTGCGGCAGCCTTACAGACCCAAATCTCATGTAGCGGCAGCTTAGTAGGTGAGAACTCCATTAGCCATGTGGAGCTCCAGGCCGAAAGGGCGTCTAAGTCTGAATGAATTTGTTCTAGGCACCGTTCGGTCGTGGAGTTAGAGAAGGAATGCACGCATTTGAGGTCATCAGCATAAATAAAAGATTTAGAATGTTTAACTATCGATGAAATATCCTTTATATACAGTAAGAACAACAAAGGACCTAATACGGTATCTTGATGGACACCACTAACAATCGGGGTAGCACTTGAGTATGAGGACCTTACTACAACCTTTTCTTTTCGTTCATTTAGGTATGATCTAATAAATTCAGTAAGGGGACTACGAAATCCTATAGCTTCTAGTTTAGCTAGAAGTCATCAATGAGGCACTTTATCGAATGCCTTACTAAGATCAAAATAGATAACTACAGATTGATGATCATTACGAAGAGAGGTAAGTAGATTGAGAAAAGAAATGTGGCAGGTTTCACAAGAGTGTTCCAGTAAGAAGCCGTGTTGGGGAAAGTTGATAATTGGATTGCTTATGCAAAAATCCGTGATTTGTTTTGCAATTTGTTTTTCGACGAGTTTAGCAAGAGAGGGCGTTGTATAAACACCGCGATAGTTATGAATGTCCAAGCGGGAACTAGATTAAAAAACTGGTATTATAATAGAAGTTTTCCAATAATTGGGAAAAAACCAAATTCGAGAAATAATGATAATAATTTGCTAAGCAAATGTTTAAAATCCCTTAACGGTTTAATACGTGAGTTTGGAATGTTATCAGTTCCAACTAAATGTGAATTTTTTAGGTTAGCTATTTCTTTTTGAATACGTAAAGGTGATAAATTAATGGTTGTTAGAAGTGAATTTGAAAACAGAGAAATTGTGGGGGTGGGGCTTGTTTCAGTGGCAAAGTTGTTGGCAAACACCGAATTTAACAATTCTGCTTTGCCCACATCGTCTGTAAAATGTTTTTTGTTACAGTTGAGTAAGGGCGGAATTACATTCAGACGCTTAGCCGATGACCGAAAATGGAAGATTTGAGCAACAGATTCGGATAAATTGGCATCACTTAGTGCCCGAGAATCCCTAAGCTTATCTCTCGCGAGGCTTATTTTCGATGCTTATTCAAATATTTGCGCAATCCTTAAATAAATTGACAAAGAGCTTTTAGATGAATCCTTAAATTGCCTTCGTAATTTTTTAAGTCTGTTCTGGAGAAAATGCGGAACAAGAATACCTAATGTAGAGCTTAAAGACATTGCATCCCCAAAGCTCAGTTAATCAGTAGACATTTTCTTCCTTTGAAAGGGAGATCAAACCAGCTCATTCAACTTACTACTGTCATCCAGCTCAGATAGAAGCAGTAGTGTCCCAGAGTCAGCTTAAGTAATTCCGAAGGAGCGATTAAAACATGACTTGGTACTCCTACAAGTGTATGCAAAAACGTTGCTAACGGACGGCGAACCTGTCCACATTCTCAAGGCATATAGAATAGGGAAGGCTCTGTCAACACCCAATTCAAATCCTTGACCAAGACCTCTTAAAATCATCTTGGAAAACGAAGCACAGTCACAGCTCCTGCTACAGAGAAATTCAACCCTGCGGGGTCCGCATTCTGATTTTTTTCAGCCAGAATATGGGCTGAAGGAGCAAATTAAAATGTGAAAATTAAAAATAGACCTGGAAACACGAAGGACCAATGTCAAGGCACATCTAAAAATAATGGACGGACAGATAGTTCAAGTGAAAAGACCATTTCTTTGGCCGATGGCAGTCACTCTGACAGCCTAACTGTCCCATTTCAGTAACCGAAAAAGTGACCGCTTAAAATAATCGTCCTTAATGCCAGATCTCTGCTTAATAAGATGCCTTTGCTCCAGACTCTGGTGTTCATCCACTGCCCCGACATTGTAATAGTTACAAAGACATGGGCAATAACCTGTTCTTCCGACTCAGAACTCTATATTCTAGGCTACGCTTACATTCGGATTGATCGACACAAGGGCCATGGCGAAGGAAGCTGTATCTATGTAAAGCAACCACTTACATTTCTGCCGCTGGGCTATTGACAATTTACTGCGGTAGAAGTGAGCTGTTGACTCCGAAGTATCCTAAAATATAACTACTCTTTATTTCTCGGTTGCGTCTATCGCCCCCCCAATACCAGCGAGGATAACGACCTTTGCCTCTCGCGGGCATTTCACGTCGGAGTTGACTTAAATCTGAAGTACTGTTTGATTGCAGGTGACTTCAATCTTCCTGAAGTTCATTGGTTTCCACCTTCTGGTCCTGCAAAGTGTGAAGTCCTACTCGAGGCCATAGATATAGGCATGTGGGACCAGGTAGTTGATCTTCCCTCCCGAGGATCGAATCTACTTGATCTTCTTTTCTGTAGAGGTTGACAGCCATTGTTAGTGTCACCTTGAGATCCACTTGGGAGTTCTGACTATGTTATAGTTCTTTCTACACTAGAACTCGAGGCCGATGAAACGTTTTCCAAGAATATAGTTTTGTTCCGTGATTTCAGATCAGCAAATATGGGGGAATCGCTAACACATCTCAATTCCCACGATTGGATTAACTTCTTCGTATGTTTGGAAGTGAATGTTTTACTGAAACATTTTAACAAGTTCTAGGTCAACTCATTTCTCGTTTTGTTCCCCGTCAGAAAGTAATTAAAGTCATGGATGGAGTCTACCTCCGTTTATCATTTCACCGTTAACTGCGTAGACTCTCCCATCGTTTTCATCTACAAAATGACAATTCCGTCCTACCTTTAATCTAACAAATCTCTGAAGGGGCTAAGAGGCTTTCTGGCGAAAAATTGACTAGCTGATGAGGTCAAAATTTCCAAAGACCCTCCGTTTAATTTTGTGAATCTCTTTTCACGCACAGTAAAAGCGCAGAGAAAAACGCAGCACCCCATACTTCGGGACATCTTAGGAAAGCCTATAGCTGACACTAAGTTGACAGCTGATAGCTTCAGTGATTTCTTGTCTAGAACGTTTAGTGAACATAATGGCACTTTCTTTCCGTTCATCCGGGTTTGGACCGGTAACGTCCTCGAAACCATAACTTGTAGCCTTTTGGACGTGTCCATAGCCATTTGGCGTTTTCGGCAATCTCACAGTTCTGGACCAGATGGTGTCCCAGTCAGCGTTCTTAAGGCGGATGCAAATGATATATTTCCGTCCCTTCTGTATAAGATATTTAATCTTGCTCTTGAAAGGGAAATCTTCCCTATTTAATGGAAGGAATTGTACATTCTGCCTATAACCAAACATGGCTGACCTACGTCATTTGACAACTTAAGGCCAATAAATACACTGCCATCAGTCTCGAAGAACTTAGAGATCTTGATCAAAGACAAGATGATGCGTCACCTAACAGAGAATGACCTACTTAATGCGGCTTAGCATGAGCTCCTCGAAAAAGGTCTTGTGATACCTACCAGCGCTTTTTCTTTGATCATGTGCTACCATCTAGAGACAGCGGTTTCGCAATTGACACCGTTTACTTCGATTTCACGAAGGCTTTTGATCGTGTTGACCATGATCTCCTACGGCTGAAACTTGCCTCCTTCGGCATAGTTAACAAGCTTCTGAACTTAATATCCTCCTATTTGAATGCTCGCACACAACGGGTTAAATTTTCTCATGTTATCTCCAACCCCACGCATGTGATGAGTGGAGTTATTCAAGGTAGCGTGCTCGGCCCGCTTCTATTTTGCCTTTTTGTCGAAGAGGTTCCTGATTTTTTTCAGTATAGTAGGCCCTTTATATACGCTGATGATTTAAAAATTGCCTATTGATATAAAATGGTCGATCGAAACATCATGCTTGAGCTATTAATAAAGGCTTTTCAGACCTTCGCTCAGTGGTGTCGCACATGGCGCCTTTTGCTGTCTTCGCACAAGTTCTCTGTTATGGTTACTGGCGACAAGCATCAGCCCTCACCTAAGCATAGACGGTCACGACCTAAATGCGCCCGGAGTAATAAATGATCTGGGCATGTCATATTCTAGTAGTCTTAATCTGTCAGAGCAATGCGCCCTGATTGTTTCGAAAGCATGCCAAACTACTGGGTTTATTCTCAGAAATTTTAAAACCGTCAATATTAGAATCAGCCTCTATAAAATGTATCTCATACATATTTTTGAATACTGTTCGTTTCTATTTAGCCTTCTGCAGGTTACTGAACGGAAGAAGAATGAATCAGTCCAACACTTCTTTACAAAAAGAGTTTTCTCTTCAGAACACCGAAACCTGTACTACCAACAACGCTTTGAACTTACAAACCTCGACCTGTTGTGGCTTCGCAGATTACAGAAAGGACTATTTTTACTGTTTAAACTATTAAACTGTTGAACTTGTAACCCCCTTAATCTCTGAGGCAGCTCAACCACTCTCGGCGCACCAGTCATCGAGACGTATTTTTATTTATTCCTTTGGCATGCACCTTTAGATACTGTCAGTTTTTTCGGTAAACGCTATAGCAATCTGGAATAAGCTACCCAGAAGTACCAAAATTCAACAAATTTATTCCTTGTTTACGAGAGCTGTCACTAGTTTTCTACATGCAGGACACCTTCCAACAATTTTGGGTGTGGACTTCTTGGAAGCTCTCTTTGATTCTGATGGTGTTCACGGACTTTAAATTCTGTGCCGGACTTAATTCTGAGCGCAATATTGCTTGCTCTGAAGACCTTAACTGGATTATTCCTCAGTCGACAGTGAACAGCCGTTTGCCGACATACCTACCGGTGCAGAATACCGGATTTATAACACTGAAAGGAAAAGTATTTAAACGTGCACCTGTGTCAACGCTTCCTTGTTCTGAACTTTAATCCCTCAATGAACTTCAGTTTATTCTCCTAAAAACACTTGAAACAACGATCAGGAGTTTTGTTTCACTGTTAGCTTGACCCTCTTCTGTATATCTATTTTACCTTGCCTGTAAACTGGCAATAAATAACTAAATAAATATGTGGCATCGTTGCTGGATGATACAAAAAGGGCGAAGTTGTAAAGCTCGGCGAATTTGAAGGAACAGAGACGAAGAATTCGAAGTCGAAAAGGGCCAAGATACTTTCACAAAAATGGGTTCGAACTCCGAAAGAAGCTCGTTCTTACCGATAGATGCTCAAGTGGAATCCGCTGTTGGTGATACAGGAGCAAGTGCAGGACAAATTGCCAAAGTTCCCAAAAGAAGTTCGCCATTAACTTTATGAATCGTTGCTCGTACTGGCGCAAATAACATCGTCGACCATAGTAGAATTCTTCCTGATATTTGATGCTCTATCAACAAAATCAGAACTCAAAGTCACCAAACAGACATGTCGACTGAAAACGTAATCTCGTTATTAAAGAAGCTCCCGAGTCCACTTCTCTGATTGCAAAGGAAAGAGTAGAACATGACCTTAGTCTTTTCCGACAATACTCATATTCAATTCTTTCAGATGGCAAATGCATTACCGTGCACAAAGCTTTCCGTTTAGGGAAATCGGATATTTCACATAACCTATAATCACTGAGGCCTCTTAAAAGCATTCCTGAAAATGATGTTTAGGCTTCACGCCTCCTAGAACGGAGAATGGCTCTATGTAGCTCACAAAGGGATGTGTTTTTTCAGCTGAATTACGAACACATGGAAAGGCAAAACATGAGGATGCTGAGAACAGAACTGAAGAGGAGAACCGAACAGGGGTAAAAATGGCTCCAAATAAAGGACGGGGAAATAAAAGAGATGTAGGGGTCTTTTTTGCGGCAGACGCCGAACATCATTAAGGTGGGTCCTCACCGAGACGGAAAACACTAAATACAAAGACGCCAAATGTGCAGAACTCGTATAATAACAGGAAGGCACTCCAGAACTCGGTGGACGACCACTTATCAGAACTCAGCGTGGGCGAGATGGACAGAAGTTCATCTGGGAAAGCATTGACAGGCTCGAGCATTCAATTACCCGAACTAGGGAGAAGTATATATGGAGGAGTTACCCAGTCTAAATTGAGATGTTTGTCTATCAATGCTCAGAGTCTCCTTTCGAAAATAGACGAACTCATGGCACTTGTCTCAGACCAAATCCCCCATGTCGTTGCCATTACGGAAACGTGGCTCAAAACCAAAATCACTGACAGCGAGGTTTCGATAGGTGGATACTAGCTCTTTCGAAGTTACCGAGAAAATAGACTATGATGTGGATTGGCTGCATATGTAAGGACAGGAATCTCGGCAGTCGAACGAGCACACGCCATTTTCCTTGAATATGAATTTATCTGGATAAACATTTAAAAGGATTGTTCACGAAACCTAAAATTCTTGACGATCTACACACCACCAAACATTCAAAGTGCAGCTGATGATTCACTCCTTCCTTTGGTCAAGGAAGAAGCACATCACGAGGAGATCTTATTGCTGGAGATTTCATTGTACCTAAAATAGACTGGGTAAATCTGACAGTTGGCAGAGTGCCAACGTCCTTCTGCCACAAGCTAATGGATCTCACTCTCGGCAAGGTTCTGGTACAGAAGGTTAACATACCAACAAGGATTAAAGAGAATGAGAGAGCCAATTGCCTGGACCTAGTATTTACGAAGGACTTCTCTAACATGTGATGAAGTGAATTCTATTGCACCCCTCGGTAATAGTGACCATAATACGCTGTTGTGTGATTACTCACTTTATTCTCAGTGCCAGAAGAGAACACAAGGCAACTGAAAATATATGGAAGGCTGATTTTAACGCGAGGATGAAAGAACTGATGTCCGTGAAATGGGATTGTTTGCTCAAAGGGAATCCGGAGGATGACTGGCGATCGTTTAGGACGATGTAACTCGATCTGATTGAACGCTCTTGTCCAGTGAACGGGCAAAAGAAGACAAGTCACCCTGCCTGGTTAACAAGAGAACTGAACAGGCAGTCAAAGAAGAAAATAAAAATGGAAGGTATTCCGAGAAACAGGGACAGCAGAACATCTTGAGAAATTTCATCAACAACGAAAGTCTGTCAAAAAATTATCCGTCAAGCATGGAAGGACTATGAATCAAGAATTATCCAACAGGTGGATAATAAGCCTTACATTTTATTTCATTATATCAATAGTCGAATAAAAAACAAGGAACCAGTTGCATTACTTTTGGATGGTAATAGTGTTGAAGTCGTTGAAAGTTGTGAGAAATCTGAGCTTTATGGTCGGTTATTTGCCTTGGTATTCACTAGAAAATCTGAACTTCAGCTTGACCACGTCAACAGTGCTGTTATAGACGCTGGCCCAGTGCTTGAATATAAACCTTTCCCTGAACCTTTCGTGGAACGAGAACTGCAAAATATGAAAGAAGCGAAGTCATCTGGTCCGGATGATTAACCGACAAAGTTCTTGAAAGAACTGGCCAGCAAACTTTCAAAACCACAAACACATATATTCAGTTCTTTATTGGAATCAGGGAGACTGCCATCCGAATTAAAGGCAGCAAATATGTGCCCCATATACAAGAGTGGGGCTCGATCTAATGTCAACAAGTATCGACCTGTCAGCCTAACCTCCATTTAGTGTAAAATAATGGAATTAATATTTAAGAAGGCGACCATGAAGTTCATTGAGGATTACTGATTACTTTCAGAGCACCAGCATGACTTTGGACAGAATTGCTCTTGTCTTTCCAGTTTATTGCTCTCTAAAGAGAAATTAACTCGCGCATTGGACGAAGATGGTACGGTTGACGTCTTCTACACTTATTTCAAGAAGGCGTTTGACAGTGACAGAAAAAAATGTCTCATCTACAGATTATCTGAAATTGGCATCAGAGGAATTCTGCTGACATGGATCGCAGGCTTTTCTACAGGAAGATGGCAAACAGTATGCATCGATACCTCGAAGTCAACATCTTCTCTGGTTCTAAGTGGTGTCCCCAAAGGCTCGGTCATAGGGCCGTTACTCTTCATAGTGTAATCTATAATCCTCCGTGTTATTCTGGCAATGAAAGCGAGCTCTGTGAACTATTTAAAAAGTTTCAGACACTCACTTTGATGTCAAAATAATCGAAGGCGATTTCAATCTGCCAGACATTGACTGGCAGGCAAATTCCTCTCCGCCTAAACATCCGAAATTGGTCGATACTATTAACTTTTAAAACATGTCCCAACTGGTCAGATCAGTTACTAGAAATGACAAAATTTCAAATTTAATTTTTACAAATGATGTCCACCCTCTTTTATGAATTTTCATCATGATCTATTTACAAGTGATCACGCAATAATTCACTGTTGTTTTCCAGTCCTGAGGTTAAATGCAATAACCTCGACTTTGCTAACACAAACCATGAAATGATAAATAATTTCGCAAGCACTCTTGATTGGCATAGCATATTCTCAATCAACGATCCAAACTTTTTCCATGGGCTATTGCAGCGCCTCACAAATATCCAGGCTTTTATCCGGTTTTAGATTTTTAATTCAAATACAGCTTCTTCTACTGTTCCGCATTTTCTCCAGAATCGACTTAAAAAATTACGAAAACAACTTAAAGATTCATCTAAAAGCTCTTTGTCAGTTCATTTAAGGATTGCACAAATATTTGAATTTGCATCGAAAATAAGCCTCGTGAGAGATAAGCGTAGGGAGTCTCGGGCACTAAATAATGGCAATTAATCCAAATCTGTTGCTCATATCTTCCATGTTCGTTCATTGGCTAGGCGTCTGAATGTAATTCTGCCCTTACTCGACTTTAACAAAAAAACATTTTACAGACGATTTGGGCAAAGCAGAGTTGTTGAATTCGTTTTTTGCCAACAAACTTTACCACTGAAACTAGCGCCACTCCCACAATTCCTCTGCTTTCAAATTCGCTTCTAACAACCATTAATTTCTCGCCTTCATGTATTCAAAAGGAAATAGGTCACCAAAAAAATTCACATTCGGTTGGAACTGATAACATTCCAAACTCTCTTATTAAACAGTAAAGGGATTTTCCACCTTTACTAAGCAAGTTATTCTCAGTATTTCTCGAAAATGGTTTCTTCCCCGATTATTGGAAAACTTATATTATAATACCAGTTTTTAAATCTAGTTCCCGCTCGGACATTCATAACTATCGCGGTGTTCATAAAACGCCCTCTCTTGCTAAACTCTTCGAAAAACTAATTGAAAAACAAATCACGGATTTTTGCATAAGCAATCCAATTATAGACTTTTCCCAAAACGGCTTCTTACTGGACCACTCTTGTGAAACCTGCCACATGTCTTTTGTAAATATACTAACCTCTCTTCGTTATGATCATATCTCTGTGGCAGTTATCTATTTTGATCTTAGTAAGGCATTCGATAAGGTGCCTCATAAACGACTTCTAGCTAAACTAGAAGCTATAGGATTTCGTAGTCCCCTTACTGAATTTATTAGATCATACCTAAATGATCGAAAGCAAAATGTTTTAGCAGGGTCCTCATACTCAAGTGCTACCCCGATTGTTTGTGGTGTCCTTCAAGGTACCGTATTAGATCCTTTGTTGTTCTTACTGTATATAAATGATATTTCATCGATAGTTAAACATTCTTAATCTTTTATTTATGCTGATGACCTCAAATGCGTGTATTCCTTCTCTAACTCTACAACCGAACGGTGCCTAGAACAAATTCATTCAGATTTGGACGCTCTTTCGGTCTGGAGCTCCACATGGCTAATGGAGTTCTCACCTACTAAGTGTCGCTACATGAGATTTGGGCCTGTAAGGCTGCCGCAACCTCTTATCTTTGAAGGTTGCCCTATGATTGAATGTTCCTCCATCAAGGACTTGGGCTTAAGCTACACCAATAAATTAGATCTTTCGCCTCATGCCGATAGAATAACGGCCAAATCTGCTCAGATTTGCGGCTCTATTTCTAATAATTTCCACCTTCCTGAAATAAAATTAAGAATTTATCGAATGTTATTACTTCCCATTCTTGAATTTTGCTGTCCTTTCTTCGGTTTACTGAACGAATCTAGCCATTCAAAAATTGAAATAGTCTTAAGACATTTCACAAAAAAACTCCTATTTCCGAATCTTTAAACTACTTCCTACTCAACAAGATGCCAGCAAATGAAGCTAAAATTTCTTTGGTTCAGGAGACTTGAAGCAGGCTTTTGTCTCCTTTTCCGACTAAATAATAGTTCAACTCTCGCCAAGCTTTCTGTCATTACCCCCATTAGTCTTCTTTATTACCTAAGACATTCTGCACTAATTATACCTCCCCTGCATCCTCCACGTGTAAACGCTCTCTCTTCTTTGCTTTCTAGGTATAGTTTTCTTTGGAATAACTTGCAATTGAAATTAGGTCGTTAACTAGTCTATTTGCATTTCAAGCGAAGACTTCACATTTATCTAAACACTGATTCGATTAACCTTTTATTTTCCTCATCTTTTCCCAGTAGCTTTCCCCATGACTCGGAGAAAGGACCATCGGAATTTGAGTAACCCTCTTGAAACTATATTTACGCTACCTCGAGACGCCCATGAACTATAATGTCTCCTTATATCACCCGTCCTCCAAACGATGACGTCATTCGGACGTACACAGTCTAAAATTCTACCGTTTCTTTGGATACTAACCATCATAAGAATTCAATTCTGGATCCTAAGATGCTAAGGACTTAAGGTTATTGACGCATTTTCGTGAGATTTTGTTTCATACGCCTAAGTGATCAAGAACGAATCACCTCGACCTTGCATTATCTCATTCTGAAATGCTACTACCGTATTACCTTAGCCTTCCACCTGACCATTTTTTCCTTAGCATTTGTTTTTTCTTCTACCTTCTATTCAAAAATGAAGACTTATTGAACTCTGCCTCCATGTTTATGGTAGGAGTTTGTTTCACTGCCTATGTTTTCTAGTTCCCCATTAATTTTAAAACATCGCTAACTGTTGACATAGCAGGACAAGTTATGTATTTGTACATTTTATTTGCACACATTGTCATAACTTTATTTCGTTACTTATTTTTGCTTAGACAGTGCCTTGCAGGTGCTAACCAAATATTAATTCCAAAAAATTAAAACATCAACGACTGTGTCGATGACCTGGGTTGCAGCACCGTCATGTTTGCAGACGATGTTAAATTGTGGAGGTCATCAGATCTGATTTCGGTAGGCTCGCACTTCAAGAGGATGTCAACCGTCTTAGCAACTGCTCTGCTCGTTGGCTCTTAAAGTTTAACGTTGGGAAGTGTGTTGGTCCTAGGACTGCGTACCAGAAGGACCAGTGAGGAGGGTGATTCTACCAATTTAGTCTCAATGGGCATCTCCTTTCAATCGTCGAAAAACAGAAGGACCTCGGTTTTCTTATAAACTTCTCACTCAAACCGTCATTTAGGTGCTTAAAAGGCAGCTAAATGCGCGACACAGGTCTTATTTGCGCTCCGACGTGGATTTGTGCAGATTGATAAGGATATCTTCCGAAAAAAATTACGAGGCATTTGTTCGATCTCACTTGGAATATGCATTCCCGGCCTGGCGTCTGTGGTTAAAAAAGGATCATCTACAGCTGTAACGAGTGTAGGCGAGGCAACGAAGATGGTCAATAATCTTAGTCATCTGCGTCATGAAGCGAGACTGGGAGAACTTGATTTGTTTCCTCTCAATTACAGGCAACTACGCGGTGCCCTAGTAATTGCTGACATCCTTGAATTGGCTGGGACGGAACATCTGCGTGATTACCCCTTTAAACTGCAGAGATAGTTGGTCAACACGGAAGTCCGTAAGATAACCTTTTCGCAGAGGGTCGTTGGAGCATGAAACTGTCTCCCTGACGAAGTGGTCCTTTCAGAAACTGTTGACACCTTCAAACGCAAACTAGATACTCATTTGCTGCGAAACTATTTACTTATTATGAAGAATGTAACTGCAGCGAGAGCTTTCGACTGGCCCACACGTATCAATGACCCTACATTTGCATTTGTCAGATTTAGTTACTGCAAACGTTTATTCGATTGAAATGAAGAATGAAGAATTCTGAATTTAGAATTTATATTTGGTTAGCACCGGGAAGGTACTGTCTAAGCAAACATTAGTAACGAAATAAAGTTATGACAATGTGTGCAGATAAAATGTACAAATTCATAACTTGTCCTGCTATGTCAACAGTTAGCAATGTTTTAAAATTAATGGTGAACTAGAAAAAAATAGGCAGTGAAAAAAAACTCCTACCATGAAAATGGTGGCAGAGTGAAATAGGCCTTCATTTTCGAAAAGAAGGTAGGAGAAAAAAACTGCTTAGGAAAAAAAGGTCAGGTGGTAGAATAGGGTAATACTGCAGTAGCATTTCAGAATGAGATAATGAAACGTCGAGGTGATTCGTTCTTGATCACTTAGGCGTATGAAACAGAATCTCACGAAAATGCGTCAATGAACTTAAGTCCTCAGCATCATAGGATCCAGAATTGAATTCAGATGATGGTTAGTATCCAAAGAAACCGCAGCATTTAAGACTGTGGACCACCGAATTTGTACGTCCAAATGACGTCATCGTTTGGAGGACGGGTGATATAAGGAGACATTATAGTTCATGGGCGTCTCGAGGTAGCGTAAATATAGTTTCAAGAGGGTTACTCAAATTCCCGATGGTCCTTTCTCCGAGTCATGGGGAAAGCTACTGGGAAAAGATGAGGAAAATAAAAGGTTAATAGAATCAGTGTTAAGATAAATGTGCAGTCTTCGCTTGAATGCAGATAGATTAGTTAACGACCTAATTTCAATTGGCAAGTTATTCCAAAGAAAACCTATACCTAGAAGCAAAGAAGAGAGAGCGTTTACACGTGGAGGATGCAGGGGAGGTATAATTAGTGCAGAATTTCTTAGGTTATAAGGAAGACTAACGGGGGTAATGACAGAAAGCTTTGGGAGAGATGAACTATTATTTAGTCGAAAAAAAGGAGACAAAAAGCCTGCTTCAAGTCTCCTGACCCAAAGAAATTTTAGCTTCATTAGCTGGCATCATGTTGAGTAGGAAGTAGTTGAAAGATTCGGAAATAGGAGTTTTTTTGTGAAATGGCTTTGGACATTTTCAATTTTCGAACGGCTAGATTCGTTCATCAAACCGAAGAAAGGACAGCAAAATTCAAGAATGGGAAGTACAAACATACGATAAAGTCTTAATTTAATTTTAGGAAGGTAGAAATTATAAGAAATAAAGCCGCAAATCTGAGCAGATTTGGCCGTTATTCTATCGGCATGAGGCGAAAGATCTAATTTATTGGTGTAGCATAAGCCCAAGTCCTTGATGGAGGCACATTCAATCATATGGCAACCTTCAAAGATAAGAGGTTGCGGCAGCCTTACAGGCCCAAAACTCATGTAACGACACTTAGTAGGTGAGAACTCCATTAGCCATGTGGAGCTCCAGGCCGAAAGAGCGTCGAAGTCTGAATGAATTTGTTCTAGGCACCGTTCGGTTGTAGAGTTAGAGAAGGAATACACGCATTTGAGATCATCAGCATAAATAAAAGATTAAGAATGTTTAACTATCGATGAAATATCATTTATATACAGTAAGAACAACAAAGGATCTAATACGGTACCTTGAAGGACACCACTAACAATCGGGGTAGCACTTGAGTATGAGGACCCTGCTAAAACATTTTGTTTTCGATCATTTAGGTATGATCTAATAAAGTCAGTAAGGGGACTACGAAATCCTATAGCTTCTAGTTTAGCTAGAAGTCGTTTATGAGGCACCTTATCGAATGCCTTACTAAGATCAAAATAGATAACTGCCACAGAGAGATGATCATAACGAAGAGAGGTTAGTAGATTTAGAAAAGACATGTGGCAGGTTTCACAAGAACGGTCCAGTAAGAAGCCGTGTTGGGATAAGTTGATAATTTTATTGCTTATGCAAAAAAATCCGTGATTTGTTTTCAATTAGTTTTTTTCGAAGAGTTTAGCAAGAGAGGGCGTTTTATGAACACCGCGATAGTTATGAATGTCCGAGCGGGAACCAGATTTAAAAACTGGTATTATAATAGAAGTTTTCCAATAATCGGGGAAGAAACCATTTTCGAGAAATACTGAGAATTATTTGCTTAGTAAAGGTGGAAAATCCCTTAACTGTTTAATAAGTGAGTTTGGAATGTTATCAGTTCCAACTGAATGTGAATTTGTTTGGTGAGCTATTTCTTTTTGAATACATGAAGGCGAGAAATTAATAGTTGTTAGAAGCGAATTTAAAAGCAGAGGAATTGTGGGAGTGGGGCTAGTTTCAGTGGTAAAGTAGTTGGCAAAAAACGAGTTTAACAATTCTGCTTTGCCCAAATCATCTGTCACAAATTTTCTGTTGCAGTCGAGTAAGGGCGGAATTACATTCAGACGCTTAGCCGATGACCGAACATGAAAGATTTGAGCAACGGATTTGGATGAATTGGCATCACTTAGTGCCCGAGACTCCCTACCCTTATCTCGCGCGAGCCTTATTCTCGATGCTAATTCAAATATTTGTGCAATCCTTAAATGAACTGACAAAGAGCTTTTAGATGAATCTTTAAGTTGCTTTCGTAATTTTTTAAGTCTGTTCTGGAGAAAAATGCGGAACAGTAGAAGAAGCTGTATGTGAATTAAAAAAATCTTAAACGGGATAAAAGCCTGGATTTTTTCTGTGAGGCTCTGCAATAGCTCACGGAAAAAGTTTAGATCGTTGATTGAGAATATGCTATGCCAATCTAGAGTGCTTACGAAATTATTTACTGTTTCATGGTTTATGTTAGCAAAGTCGAGGTTATTGCATTTAACCTCAGGCTTCGTAAGAAGAGGAACTGGAAAACAACAGTGAATTATTGCGTGATTACTTGTAAATAGATCATGATGAAAATTTTTAAAGAGAGGGTGGACATCGTTTGTAAAAAAATTAAATCTAAAAATGTTGTCATTTATAGTAACTGATCTGACCAGTTGGGACATGTTTGAAAAGTTAATAGTATCGACCGATTTTTGATGTTTAGGTGTAGAGGAATTGGCCTGCCAGTCAATGTCTGGCAGATTAAAATCACCTACGATTATTTTGACATCAAACTGAGTGTCTGCAACTTTTTTAAATAGTTCACAGAGCTCGCTTTCATTGCCAGAATAACACGGAGGATTATAGACACAGCCAATTACCGCTTTTTTATTGTGCGGGAGGATGACTGAAGCAAAGCATACATTTCCAGAAAAAAAGACGAAATGTTCAGATGAAAAGGGAAATGTACAAAGGATGACTTAATATAAAGGAGGCAACCACCGCCACGTTTTTCAGCGCGGTCTTGTCGGTATAAATTGAAATTATCTATAGCAAGCGTCGAGTCAGAAATAAGAGAGTGAGCCCATGATTCAGTGATGCACAGCACATCTGGATCAAGCTCAAAGTCTACTGTTCTAAGCTCAGCCATCTTATTTACAACTGACCTCGCATTGAGTGAAACTAAGCTAAGCGTTTTCCTGAGCGGCAGGTTACGCTCATCAGTATTTATAAAAAAGGATAATTTGGTGGCGGAGAAGAAAACTGGAAAGAAGAAACGAAAGGTGGGAAACAAAATTGCTCTGGTCTACATTTTGTCGAAATGTTACTGTTAAGAGAACTGAGATTATTGTACAGCGGCATATTTGGATGAAAAACCTTGGAAGGGAAGGCTATATTGTGGCGTTTGAAAGATAGGGGTGGCATAGAAATGAGATTTTGAGGGACGTTAGCAAAAAAATTGGCGGAAAAACGTGCATTTGAAAAAGGAATAAATGATTTTGAAAAACTGGTAGCATAATTAGAAGCGTTAAATATTTGTGGATTTCGGACAATTTTTGGGTTGGGAAAGATGCTAACGTTAGCATTCGCAGCTGTTGTAGATGCTGAGGGGTTAGCAGGTTTCCCATCGGTAATGCCATTGCTGATTTTAAAGCCTGGATTAGCCACAGATTTAGATTTACTTGGAGTTTTCTTAGGGTTAGTAGATTCGGCAGGTAAAGCAGGCATGGTTTGCTTGGGATGAGAAAGAAGTGGAGTTGACACAATTTCCCTCAAACCAGAAACAAGGTTAACGGGTGAAGATTCAGCTGGAATCGAAATTCCTGTCGATCCGGAGGGCCATGGGCTTGCTTTAGCTACAGGACAAACCTCTGAGATAACTTTTGGTATTGAAGGTGTAGACCAAGGCTTCTTGTTTGCTAATGAGGGTGAAACCCGACGTTCCATTGGGGTTTTATCCCTACAGATAAACAACTTGTTTTTTTCAAATATTGAGCTGAGTGCTCATGCCTAGAGAAAATAAGGTCAACTTCAATCGCTGAAAAAACGTTTGACCAGAATAGGAGGGTTTTTACTACGGGAAGATAACCTTTTAGCTTCAGCGACTTTAAAGTTAAAGCCGCACGAGTAAAGGAAATGAAATGCAACGTCCAGGGGGATTTTACTCTTGGGAACGTTTTATAAAAGAAAATTGAAACTTCTCTTATGTCGGTCACGTGACTCAGTACTGACCATGTTTATAAAAGGCTCTAGTTTCATGCATTTTTTAGAAGTGAGTGAAGACAACTTTCCCTCAAAAATGAATCTTAATCTGTTCCCTTTGAGTTATAGGCAAATGCATGGTGATCTCCTGCAGACATTCCGCATTGTGAAGGGATTGGATTGTTGCCTGGAATTCTCGGACTTCTTAGAATTTGCCGCCACGACCCATCTCCGAGGTCACCCATTGAAACTGCGTGTCCAGCAGGCGAGACTGGATGTGCGAAAGTTCTCCTTCTCTGTCAGAGTGGTTAAACCATGGAATGCCCTCCCTGAATACGTTGTGATGTCACCATCGCTGGTAAGCTTTAAAAGGAACCTTGACAGTTTTATGTTCCGCAACGAGCCTGAGCGATGAGGAATTTATCTTAACCCTCGAGAGTCGTGCACCACTTGTCATATTTTATGACCGCCTTTTGTACTTTTGCAACCCACATGGTTTTTCTGTATACCGCACTTAATTTTACATTACAAATAGGGTACTCAAAGGCCCATGCCTTTTTCCCTCAATAAATTGAATTGAATTGAAAAAAAGGATCGTGAAGAGAGAACCATATTTAGACATAAAGGTATTAAAGTTTTCCAGGGCGTCAAGGTCTAATTTCTTCATGCTAAAGGTGGGTTGTTCTAGTGGAAATTTAACGCGAAGAGGATGTTTGCGTCTAAGTACTGACTGGGGTTTCATATTGGTTTTAAAATATAAGTACTTTTCAAATCAAATAATACGAAGGAAAATTGTTACTAGTAACGTTTTGCGGAATAAAAGATTTAATATTTTAAGCAAGTCACTGCAAGCAAATATCTGCTAGGTAACGAGTTCAAATTAATTAAATTAATTATTAAATTTGAATAGGGAGGTCAAGGGCGAAAACATATTTTCCTAAATAGAGTGACTTAAAGTGACCTTAAGTGACTTGTAATGGAATAGAGCGATAGCGACGCCTTCTCGAATTAACGGCGAGCCCTTCTTGTAGCTTCTGACATTTTCTTAGGTTAACCCTCGTTTTTCCTTCTTAAGCTTTCGACTTTATTGCAGGTAGCAGGTTATAAAGCTTCATTCATTCTTGTTATTCTGTGAAACAGGTTTGCTTGGAGTTTCCCTTACAGACGTAACTCGCTTACACTTCCTGTTTGTCTTTCAGTGTTCCACGACCTTAACTTAAATATAATTCAGTATATATAAAGGAGATAGGCAGAACCTTTGCAAAACCCTATTTACAAATAGACGCTAGCGAAACAATCAAATGTTACATGGCGATAGTCGTTTTAGTATATCGATCATTGCTGTCGACTAAATATATTTTCATCAAGTAAAAATGCATCAAGTCTTTTTTAAACATTTCAATGCTTTCAGTCTGAACAACTGAGGCTGGCAGTTTGTTCCATTCGTCAATCACCCGTTGGGAAAAGAAGTTGGCCCGCACTTCAAGTTTGGCGTGATTTCTTTTCAGTTTGTATGGGTGTCCTCGGAGACTTGTCATGTTTGCCAATTCAAAAAAGTTGGCCATCTGAAGAGCACAATCAACTCCTCTGACCAGTTTGAAGACTAAGATCATGTCCCCTCTGTATTGCCTATAAGAGAGAGGAAAAATTTTAAGTCTTGCTAGGCAGCCCTCATAGGGTAGGCATTCAAATCCTCTGACTAGTTTCTTTGCCCTCCGTTGAAATTTCTCCAGCAGAGCGTAGTCATGTTTCGTCCAAGGGCACCACGCCTGAACGCAATATTCCAACACCGGCCGGATAAATGTTCCAAACACGCGCCCAAAAAAAGCTCTCCGTCAAAATTAACGAAGGACCTCCTGATTGCGCCTAAAATACACATAGCTTTCTTTGCGATATTCGCACAGTGCGACGATGGTTTGAGAGTTGGTGTTATCCATATCTCCAAGTGCTTTAGAATATTTAGCTCCTGGAGTTGGTGACCACTGATGAAGTACTGGTATTCAAACCTAATCATATGAATATATTTTTGCTTTTTCCGTTGAGGGAGATGACGGAATATTTAGGGATTTGCGTGTGCTGTTTTAAATAATACACGCAGTGAAGTTAGCCTGTAGGCTTTGATTTTCTTTTTGAATGTGGCCTTGCTAGTTTATGTTCTCAGAGCATTTACACGACGGGTTGACGTAGAATCCGTAGCATTTATCGCAGAGTTTGCAGTGTCTGATGACATAACACTGGACCTATTTTCATTTCGTGCCCTGGATTCGACAATTTTAATTACCCTGGAGTGAACTGATACCATCCGTGTTTATTCATAAGAGATTTTTGATGAAGTAAGAGCCGTCCGCAGCTTCTATTCTGTAGTTAATTAATTAATTTGATCAGTTGCGTGCGTGCGCTTATAATAGATTGGGTAACGCATTACTCTTCATAACCGGAGGTCAGGGGATATAATGATGCCTTATTGATGATGGTCTTCGAACTTTTAGAGCTGCTCTGTAATACTGCTGAAAATTTTTAGGACATAAAAGTTTCCAAGTATGAAGTTTGAAAATGTCACTGCGCCATTTTTAATTTTCATTGCTAATCTTGGATGAAAGCCATCAAATGGAGAACCTTGTACAAAGAGGTGGATAGTTCCAGATCGCTGTTGAGAACAGATTTAAGACATATTTCACAGGCTCGAATTGAAAGGAGTAAGCGTTGAATCTGTTGCTTGCTTATTTGGTAGTGCCGGGAGAGCTGGTGGTGTAAGCAAGACAGGTGGTCGGATGCTATATTTCTTTGAGGGTATCAGAAAATCCAATGGGGTGTTCATAGCGTTTGCGCAAACTGGCATATTGGCATCTCAGAGCTGACATAGCGTTCAGGGGATCAAAATAAAAGAAAGTTGAAGATACACTGTGGTCAAAAAAAAGAATACCATATCGAACGATGCGTCTATAACCTAATCTAGTAATCAATTAGCAGTATAAAAAAGAGTTTAACGGTGGCCTGCTTGGATTCCATAGCGAACTTATTTAATTATCTCATAATAACAACTATGGTAATGTTGACAATTCGATCAGTTAACTAATGTGCGTTTGATATAATTTTCAAGGTTTTTTTTTAGATTTTTAGATGTAAACTATAGGGCTACGGCACAAAAATTCAAGAAAAAAGTTTTTTTCGTAAAGGCTTATTAGAAACGCACGTCATTGCATATGTTTTCTTATAATGTGATAATGTTAGTAGCTGAGTCTCGTTCGGAAGCAATTAATTACTATTTAATTTTTAAAATTGCCACAAATAACACTGAATGTTAAAAATTTCATTAATTCTTGGTCCAAGCCATCAAATCCTTGAGCTGTTGGATCGCTACAGTCAAATGATCCGGCGGAAATTAATATTTAGTCTAACTCGACAATTGCTGGTGTTCAATTAATTCAAATTCATCTGCGGATCATCCGAGCAGCCTATGAAGCTAGTTTTGAAGGGTCATAACAGTTGCTGGTTTATGCCAACACAAGGCACTATAAATATACTTTACCAAGCGTTTGCCCTGTATTAGTCGTGCTTATGTAAATTTTGTTTCTCTACATAACTGTACACGGCAATATTTTGTATATGGCCAATTTTGACCTTGGGCATCGAATTCCTATTTGCTTGCGCGTTTGGAAATATATTATGACTCACGCCTATTAATATAAAGTTACTTTTCAAGGGTCGGTACGAAGGACTTTGGGAAACATCAACATTTCAAAGGTGAAAATTGCCACTTGGTTTTAATATTCAGCTAGTTTGAATGGGGTTCATTAGTTAACCTGAATTTTCATCAAGTCTTACCGAGCGATCTACAGTTTATCAATAGGACAAATTTCTATTACCACTATTTTTATTGTTTATACTACTTCAGTTGTTTTAGCTCCTTTTGAAAGGCTTTAATGGACAATCCAAATACATGTATGACTGCAGTCATATTAATATTAAATTATTACCGCAGATATTATAGCACTATAATATCTTGCGCAATATTAATTAACGTTGAGGTGATAGTTGTCATTTTCCTTAGCTAATATTGCTATAGGATAGCTGTAAATACCAGTTTAACTAAAAGAGATACCAATTGTTAACAAAAACTCAGAATTTGTTTTGTAGAAAGTGGAATATTTTCAGTTGCCGAATCAGCGATAATTTTAATACATGGTTGATGTTATAGCCGTAATGTTCTTTAAAGGTTTGTGACCTGAAATCGTTGGACGGTTTTGCGGATGCAGGCAGATTTTCTCAGGGTGGTATTTTCGAACTCTGCGTCGTTTTGCGGTGTCACTGGTTCCTCTGCAGTACGTTGCTGCTGGACGGGGTAGAAGGATTATGAAAAACAGACTCTCTGCTGTCGGCGTTATAGCAATTGTAGACCGTAGATATTCCATCCTTGGGACGCCAGAATCAACAAAAAGCGTTACAGGCAGTTCGAAATTCATGAATTCTTCACTTTCTGTGTCCGTTCGGCTGCGAACTTATTTCAAATGTCGACGCCCAATTTTCCCATCTTTTAACGCCTATCTTAAGGACAGCAGACATTCGCACAGAAAATGACTGACCCAGTTCGGAATCGTGGATTTAAATTCATTGCATTATAAATCGCACCATACGGAAATGAAATGAGAGTTCATTTATCATAATAAAAAATAATTTTTAATTTTTTTTAAATTGTGACCACAGAAATGTACAGATCACTTGGATTTAGTTCCAATCAGGTTCTTGGTTAGTTGCTCACTTACCTTGAGGATTCTTTGGGTTTTGCAACCACGGGTTTAACACCTTCAGTTGACAGTGACCGGTCAACAAATCTCGACACATCTTTTGAAGTCGTGCACAGATAACCCAAAAATCTATCGGAGTTAAAAAAAAGACTTTTCAGTGGCAAGGGCTTGTGACATATGGGGATTTAATCCTTTTTCAAAGCAAAATATTGTTAAATTTAAGAAACTTAAGGGAATCCCGATTTAGCTCCTAACTGGATTAGTAAACCATTAAAATTTCATGCTCGTTCCTCATCTATGATGCAATGAAGCTGCCAGAGTTAAGCCCTTTTGGATGTTTTTTCCTCCAACGCTCACGATTTACGTTTGTTAACCATTTTTGATATATTTTACAGATTCAATACTTTAAAGTTCCACCATTTCTATCATTATTTCTCATTTAAATTGCCAATTCTCTCATTACTTTAATAAAAGTAATCAACGTACCTTCACACAGTCTTTCGTCATCTGCAAAAATGGATTTGTGTAGACACTTTGATTTGCACCTATTTTTCATTTAGTACCTGTAAAAAAGCAAATTGTGGCGTGTGCATTTGAATAAACAATGATGCCATTAACAGCAGAATTCTAAAATGTTTATAATTGGGACCAAGGTAAATCCCAAATAAGGCGGATACGTCAACAAATCTCAAAAGTCAACATTTCATCGAATTCAACAGCATTGTATAGCTCTTGGGATGTTAAGCAAAAACATGCTGGGTTAAGTACCTTTCTTTCAGCAGTCTTAACAATAACCACATGAATCCGCACAAAAATGCTTATAACTGTTGTAAAAAACTTTAGTCCAAACGCAAAGTTTTAAGCTTTTAAGAATTCTAAATAATTTGTACAATTGTGTCCACTATAAACGTGTAGCATTATGAATAGGTGTGTGAAGCACATTATTATTGTATCACGGCGAAAATAAAAATTATAATACAACGCTTGCAGTAAACAAGCAACCTGCTTCATCCGGTTATTTTTTCTCGTTTCTTTTACTGTTTTTGCCCTATTCTCTTGTATTTTTCTGTTTAAGTTTCAAAATGGATGACCTGTCAAACATCAACAGTTGGGATATAACATGGTAAGGTATTCTGTTGTTTGAGGTCGGTTATATCTTATGCATATACCCGTCAGCAAAACAATCTTAAATTACCTTTTAACGAAAAAACAATCTATAACGAACTCTGCATATTACGATAAATAATAAATCTGAAGTTCAAAAGCTGCTTGTATGACGTCGAGATTTTGTCTCAATTAACATGTTTTACTAGTTAATAAACGCCCAATATCAGACATAATTAAAGTCACCTAATTTTTCCATTTCAAATTATTTTGCAATTAGACTGTATTAAATTACTTATACACATTTCCTCAAGGAACGCGTTTTAGTTTTTAATTGTTGTTGTGAATGTATTCGTTGAAACTACGCAAAATGTTTAAAGAGTTTCATAGTTACACTTGGAGAACAACCATCATAAAACCAAAGCTGGCATACACCATAAAAAGATATTTTCAAGTAAATGATAATACTGCGGCTAATAATTATGTTCTAAAGATCAGAAGCATTTTTATATTTTGAAACGCGGAACATCAGTACCATGCTTAAACGTAATTTGTGCCCAATAAAAATGCTTAACCGATGTATTTTTAGAATAAGTAACGATACTCAGTAGATAGTGTGTGAAATTTATTGCCTATTGGATATATTTCTCTTACAAACAATATGCCTTCAGCGGTTAAAATTGCAACGCCGCTCCACAAATCTTTGCTATATTTTTTACTTGTTAAGGACTAGGCTTTTATGAATTTCAACATCATAAAATGGTGCTTATCGTTTTAGTTCATATGGCTCCCTTCCTGACGTCTCCGTAAGTTCGTATTTGCATGCTTACTCATCAAACTATTAGCCAAATCGTCGTCTTTGTAAATTACGGCAAGTTGTAGCTAAAACCAGCTACAAGGAATGCTCCCAATTTCAAAGAAAAGGTGACTTTGGGCAAGATGCGGAACTAATCTTTTGCCCCTGCATATGCGGCGAGTTTGCAACCCATCACAAAGGTAAATTAATTCATTTGCTTAACTTCTTTCTTTACCATTCCAGATATTCCTGCTGGTGCCACTGATTCAATTGACCCTGATTGCGGTGCCAAAATTAAAGCTATGTCACCTACTAATGCGTTTGGACACCTTGCCTTTTCCTCAAAAATCTTCCCGTATGAAACGATTGGCGAGGTGAGTAGCACATTATGGAGAGCAGCATTTTGTATTCCTCCCGATTCATTACTGGCAAGATAACTCTGTATGGTGAATGCAAAAATATTTTCTGAAGGTCAAATACTAATGATTTTTAATAACCTATGACCATGTCAACTCATTACAAATAGAAAATATAAATTGGATATATTTCGTATTATTAAAGGGAAGCCATGGGCAACTAGTCTCGATTGCTGAAGCAAGCATATGTAAAGGTGATCTTGCTCTTAAATAAGATGCATTGCGGTTACTTTGCAGCACGTATACTGTAACTTTGATTGTTGCCATACAACAAAATATATCAAGTTTGAAGAGCATGCTTCTTTTTTAAAAATATTAAAAAGAATAAAAACGTGTTACAGATGAACACGTGATTATGAAACTTTTTTCCCAAGATATTCAATCCAAGTTCAGAGTTCTATCGACGAAAGCTTTTGCAAGAAAAAGTGTTTATTTTCACAAGGCAACGAAATGGAAACTTATTGGAACAAAAGTTAATTCACAGTTAAACTGAATGGACACTGGGAGTAAGGAGGTCGGCAGCAAGTTGTGTGTTGAATCGTATAGTATATTATTTTATCTTTCAAATACCCAGGCCACAGTCGCTAAAGATGGTGAAAATCTTCAAGTAATCGGCTGTATAAATAATCAATGTCCACGCATGGAAGGCTCAGGGAGGATTATGCAGCCATCATATTCCTGCAGAAGATCCATATGGCCGTTGCTTGAGTTCTAATTGTAGTTGCAACTCATGTTCACGTTGTAACTCGATTTTAACATTACGTCTGTGGTTATAAACATCATGTTTTCGCTCGCCCTGGTAGCGCTAGTTGAAAATGTTACAATATAATTTTCAGACGCGCGGTCACTTTACAGGATATTCTGAAGCTCCGAAAAACTGTTATATTCTTCTTCTATTCAAACAGCTCGTCCTATCACAGCAAATACCTGGGCGATAGGTAGGCACCGTAGTTCGTAAATAAGACGTTTTCCAAAGTCTACTATGTAAATTATCTTGAGTACTTAAACACATCCACTTCGCAAAGTAAATTACCTTGTCCGGTCTTTTCATCGTGTACTCTATTTAAGTAAACGAAGCAGCTAAAATGAGAGGAAGTTAACCACAAAACCTCTCCTTTTGATAGTACATACGTCTGTCAGACGACGACGTGGACGCGGCCGTGGATTGCCTCGTTGGCCTCGCAGTGGAGATCAACACATGCATGTCAATATTGACCTCAGCGCAACCACAACAAATGCATCCTGAAATTCTAAATCCTCTTTTAGACGTAAGTTTGACTGTGCTTTAATGGATTCTGCAAAGTATTTATTTGACTCAGATCTGTAACTAAACGCTTTCTGTGGTGTATTTACGTTCATACAAAAACAAACCGAAGAAACAAGTAGAAAGTACCGTCTTCAAAATTAAAGATCATACCTATGACTAAAGAGAAGAACAAATATTTTCTCGAACTGATTAAACCCCAGGTTCCGAAACTCATCTCCAGAAAAAAGGGAGTGTGTTTTCTGAAGGTGTTTCTTTCGTTTTAAGAGGTCTTTGGATAGGAGTAAAACTAACTGAATTGATAACTGGAATGATTTTTGTACATACACTATTTGAAAAAGAACTGTCCAATAATTGCGATTTAACTATCATGTAGACACCGTCTGACAACGATCAACCTTTCAATTTATAAGGGTTTTCGTAGCCAAGGGAACCTCAGATTGCACATTGCTATTCTACATTCAGAAATCTGTGATATGTACACATAGCCTTTTTTATCCATGGAAATAAGCGTCTTACGCAGGACAACCAAACGAACGCAATTGAACCCGCCGTTATCTAATTATATTGAATAAAAACAGCTACTAGATAGCGGTATAAGCCAGTCTTCGTTCGGAGACTAAATCATACTAGAAAGGTCCTTCTTAAAGTGGTACTCAAGGGCCGAGCGTGGCACACATTGAACGACTTCCTCACCTCATGCCAACTGTGCCTAATCCCGGGGTATAGGTGTACTAGTTAAGGGAAGCACCACAAAGATAGCATTTGGACGCTCAATTTGTCTCGTAGAGATGGTGAATGCTCCACTGGCCGCCTCTAACTGGTACCCAACTATCACCTGTGGTTCCTCGAAGTTGTGTTCTTCCCAGCGGCCACACGCCGAGCAACCGTCACGACCGGCGGGCTAAACCAGGTGAGGGTCTCCGGCGTTGTGTGTGCCTCCACACCCGGTATGTCTGACTCCCGATTTTCCCACCTCCCCCCTCTCAAAATGTCCTACGGTGGGGGCAACAGCAACCCCGTAGGCGGCCCAGGCTAACTCGGGTCGTTCTCCCACTAAAACAAAACCGTGACCCAAAGTGGAGATCAGCAGCCGTCTGAGATATCCGAGCAGCCCTATTTAGGGACAGCACTACTTGCCTCCTCGCGGAGGAAGGAGCTAGAAAAGGTGCCCTAAACAACTGCTGGTTATCAAATCTTCTGCAACCGGCCGCGGCTCGCAGATTGAAAAATACGCAGTTGTAAAACTCAAACAAACAACAATACCCCCGTCCCCATCCCCCTGGCCATATTCTCCCGGCTGCTCGGGTGAGTCCACTCACAATAGCAGCCTGGAATGTTCGTTCCCTTTTAGATAATCCTAGGAGTAACCGGCCGGAACGCAGGACGGCGTTAGTCACTCGGGAACCGGCGCGCTACAAGGTGGACATTGCTACTCTCAGCGAGACCCGAGTATCTGGGCAGGGTCAGCTGGAGGAGGTGGGTGCCGGCTACACCTTCTTCTGGAGCGGCTGGCAAAGGCATAGCGATGCAACGCTGGGGTTGCCTTTGCCATCCGGAACGACATCATGGGACGTCTGCCCTGTCTGACGCAGGGTATCAATGATCGCCTGATGAGCCTCCGCCTGCCTCTTCGGGGAGACCAGTTCACCACCATCATCAGCGCCTACGCTCCCCCTAATGACGAGCTCTGATGCAGCGAAGGACAAATTCTACGAGGACCTGCACGCCCTGTTGGCGACTGTGTCGAAGGTGGACAAGTTAATTGTCCTTGGTGATTTCAACACCCGCGCCTAGACGGACCACGCTGCCTGGTAGGGAGTGCTGGGTCCCCACGGTCTCGGTAACTGTAAAGATAACGGCCTACTTCTTCTGCGCACGTGTGCGGAACACCGTCTCCTGCTGACCAACACCTTCTTCCGCCTTCCGACGCGGGAGAAGGCCACGGGGATGCACCCTCGGTCGCGGCGCTGGCATCTGCTGGACTATGTTCTAGTCCGGAGGCGAGATCGACAGGACGTGCTGGTAACCAAGGCGATCCACGATGCCAATGGTTGGACAGATCACCACCTCGTCATCTCCCAGATGAGGCTCCGACTGCAACCCTGACGAATGCCCCAAGGTAAAAGGCCGCCAGGTAAGTTAAAATACTCTTTTATTTATTTCGCCTGCTCACTGTTTTGATTTCAGCAACCAAATAACCGAAACTGGAGGACCTGCATTCTCCAGATGATAATGCTGCCGTGGAGACACGATAGTGTCAACTGCGAAATGTCATCCAGTCCACCGCCCTCGAAGTCTTTGGACGCGCACGCTGTCAACACCAGGACTGGTTTGACGACAATGACACCGACATCAGCAACTTACTCGCGGAGAAGAATGGACTACACAAAGCCTACATGAACCTTTGGGCTGACCCTACCAAAACAGCCTTCTTCAGATGCCGGCACCTTGTACAGCAACGGCTGCGGAAGATGCAGGATGCCTGGATGATCCGAAAGGCTGAGGAAATCCAGGGGTATGCGGACCGCAATGAAATGAAAAACTTTTTCAAAGCCATCAAGGCCATCTACGGCCCCTGTATCAAGGGGTCCGCACCGCTGCTCAGCTCTGACGGAACAACACTGCTAACAGAGAAATCGCAAATTCTTAAGCGCTGGGTCAAGCCCTTAAGAAGTGTCCTTAATTGCTCATCAGCCATCTCTGATGCTGCCATTGACCGGCTCCCTCAAGTGGACACGAAAAATGACCTGGATCTGCCGCCTTCCCTCCCAGAAACCATCCGGGCCTTGCAGCAGATTTCCAGCGGTAAAGCACCGTGATCCGACGCAATCCCACCGGACGTCTGCAAGCACGGTGGGCCCCAGCTGATGGCAGAACTCACAACACTCTTCCAGGAATGTGGCGCCAAGGACAAGTTCCTCAGGAGTTCAAAGATGCGACCATCATCCATCTCTACAAACGGAAGGGGAACTGGCAACTCTGTGATAATAACAGAGGCATCTCGTTGCTTAACATCGCCGGGAAGATCTTCGCCCGTATCCTTCTCAATCGTCTTAATGGTCACCTAGAGCAGGACTTGCTCCCGGAAAGCCAAATGTGGCTTCCGCTGACACCGCGGAAAATCCGATATGATCTTTGCCGCTCGCCAGCTACAACAGAAGTGCCAGGAGATGCGACCTCACCTATACACTACCTTCGTGGATCTAACTAAAGCCCTTGACACGGTGAATCGCGACGGACTGTGGAAAGTTATGCAGAAATTCGGCTGTCCTGAGCGGTTCACGCATATGGTGCATCAGCTTCATGACGGGATGACGGCGCGCGTCACTGACAACGGGACGGTATCCGAAGCATTCGCAGTGACCAACGGAGTGAAGCAGGGCTGCGTATTGGCTCCCACCCTCTTCAGTCTTATGTTTTCGGCTATGCTGATGGACGCCTAACGTGAGGAGCAGCCTGGGATCCGCATCGCCTACAGAACTTATGGGCACCTTCTCAACAGTCGGCGTATGCAGGCTTCAACACGCGTGTCTACGAATACAGTCCATGACTTGCTCTTCGCGGACGAATGCGCCCTTAACAACCTGACGGAGGAGGACATGAAAAGGAGCATGGATCTCTTTGCAGCAGGCTGCACCGATTTTGGATTTAAAATCAGTACGGCGAAAACGGTTTTCATGCACCAGCCGCCACCCAGGGCGGAATACAATGCTCCTCGAATCAATGTCAACGGTGCTCAACTCAAAAACGTGGAAACCTTCGCTTATCTAGGAAGCACTCTGTCACGCAACACGAGAATCGATGATGAGGTTGCCCAACGGATCTCCAAAACAAGTCAGGTCTTCGGCCGGCTGCAGGCCTCCGCGTGGAATCGCCACGGTATTCGCCTGAACACCAAACTGAAGATGTACAAGGCCGTCGACTTGATGACGCTCCTTTACGGAGCGAAGACCTTGACCGTCTACTCGAACCAAGCCTGGAAGCTGAATCACTTCCATCTCAGCTGCCTCCGCAGAATACTGAAGCTGAAATGGCAAGACAGGATCCCGGACACGGTAGTCCTGGAGCGGACCGGAATCCTCAGCATCCACGCCATGCTGAGGCAAGTGCAACTGCGATAGAGCGGCCACCTGGTAAGAATGGACGACAAGCGACTACCTAAATGACTTTTCTATGGAGGTGTCGCTACGGGTGCTCGCCGACAGGGAGATCAAAATGACGCTACAAGGACACTTTGAAGAAATCGCTTAAAGCAACTGCAAATCAACCCGATGATCTGGGAGGACCTCGCCCAGGATAAACCGGCACGGAGAAGATCCGTAAAGACTGGTTCAGCAATCTATGAGGCCAACCGGATCGCAGCCGCCAAGGCCAAAAGAGCGGCACGAAAGTCACCAGCGCCCCGGACCAACACCATCGATACCCAGGCCCTGCCAACATGTCCGCGCTGTCAACTCATCTCCCGCGCGCGAATCGGCCTGGTCGGACATCTTCGGACGCAATGCACCAACAATCCGACAATCCCAATTTCTACGTCGAATTCGGCCAACCCTCCTTCAGACTCCCCCACCCCCACTCCTGGCAACAATTCCATTACTCCCATCATCATAGAGACCACATCCATCTACTCATCGCCTGGTACCCCCACCACCGCTACCACCACCGCCTTCGCCTTCACTACCGCCACTACAATCAGCGATGGGGAATCTCTCCTAAATTGTCCTCAATGTGACCGCACATTCACCTCACGCATCGGCCTGGTCGGTCACTTGCGAATCCATCGTACAGAGACTGGTGAAACAGTGCCTGGAGCATCAACACACAGCAGAGATCGTCACCTCCACTGTCCTCACTGTCCTTGCGCATTCACTCATCGCATGGGCGTATTCGGTCACATGCGCATCCATGACAGCGGAATTCACCGCAATGCCGACAACACCGATACACCATGCGCACCCTCCGCTCCTGCCATTCTTAGCGCCCCTGCCATCCCCCACTACCATGAATGACATCCCTCCAGCCTCTACCGATTTCTCCTGCCCACATTGCGCCCGCAACTTCAACTCACGCATCGGCCTCGTCGGTTACCTGCGAATTCATCGCACGGAGGCTGGTGAACCAGTGCCTGGGGCTCCGACATACAGTCGACGCGCCCGCCTTCACTGCCCTCACTGCTCCCGCACATTTACAAACCGCATGGGCCTATTAGGACACATGGGCCTCCACGACAACCTCCGGTTAACCACCGGAGGCTAAGCCACATCAGCGCACACCATCTACACTAATACATAGACGAAACCCTCACAATCATCATAATGTACCTGATAAAATCATGGTTTCCTATAAACCGTGGCTTGGAAGGCTGCCAATCTGACGCTTACATCAGACCACGCCATTGGCCCAGTGTATGTGCTGTGTGTGTCGAGTGGCTGACCAGTAGAATGGGAGTCAGATGGCGATGGCTCCTCCATATTCCTATGAATAAGTAAATCCTGGTGTGCGTTATGGTGGCCAGGTCGTGCTGTGGCGCGCGAAGACGGGTACGCCAACCCGTCAGCCAATGCACCCACTCCCACATCAGACAACTGACTGGCTCGGAGGATGGTCTGATTGTGGGGGTGGGGGAGAGAGTGAGGTCAACAACTCAGCACATTTTCCTCACTATAAACAATCAAGTCGCAATTGAAACTAACACGGTGCGCTAAAAACCGTGGCTTGGAAGGTTGCCAACTGACGGGATAACTCGGACCACGTGGTCAGCCCAATGTGTGTTTTGTGTGTAGTGACTGACTGGTGGACTGAAAGTCAGGCTGCAATGGCTACTTCTTAATGTTGCCTTTATGGCACTCCCTCTCCGTGGGATCCGAGTCAGGTGTGGTGGTACACCCAGGGGCGGCTCCGGCCGCGCCAGCCACCTGCGCCCTCTCCCATCTCCGGTTTTCTTGACTCTGTCTTGACACCGGCCTCAGGTGGTGGAGGAGGAGAGAGTGTGGAAGCTGCAGCGCAAGGCCACTATCACTTAAAACTAATTCACGCGCAAGTCACCGTCCCTGCAGCACCTTGTGTGGAGCGTACGGTGGACATCGTCGAAATCGACGGTCGAACTGTCACCTAATCCCATTCCCGTTAGACGCGGCTCGGACCGACTACTGGTATAGAGGGGTGGAAGAAGAGTGTGCAGGCCCTCAAACTCTGACATAAACCCTAAAGTCCTCACTTCAGACAGCCGAATGCGCTCTTAACCAAGAAAGTCGCGTAAAAACCGGGATTTATAATGTTTTCAACTGACGACATGACATTCATATTCAGCGGTGAGATTTAGACTGCTGGTAATTCATCTAAATTTGAATTTTTGTGTAATAATTCTCACAGGAGATTGGAGTCTTACCTTCTAAATGGAGTCTGTTTCGTTTGAAATTCGAGAACAGCTCGTGTGTGACGCATATAGGTGTGGGTTGTTTGGTCTTTGCATTCACTGACACATCGCCCATGTCCAATAATTCTGAATTTGCATTGCCATCGGAACGTGGTGGGTGTAGAGAGAGAGAGTGAGTGAGCGATAGAGTGGGGCTAATGCAGGGCAGGTCTGGTTCATTTGAAGAAAATTCGCAAGCAAGTCACCTTATCACCAACTTCTCGGAGCACTGGTGGTCAAAGTCGCATCTGGCGGCCGAACTCAGACAGCCGCGATTCTACCCTCAAATATGTTATATTTTTAAACGTACCGCTGTCAGAAATCCTACCCCATTCTACTAAAAAAGTATTTTGACAACTTGTATACTGTTCTTAGGTGAAAATCCCTAACAGATTTTTACTCAACCATCATCTAGGGCCTAATCGAAGCGGCAATCAGTGCACGGGCTCTGATCCTGGTTGATGGCTTTGACACTACACCAGCGCGAGAGATCAGCAAAAGCCTCTGGATGCAGCAGCTTCGGGCAAGCCTGAGCGCTTCGAAGGCCCAACCCATCGCTTGGGCAGCCATTGTCCCCTGGGGGGACGTGAACGACCGCGATATGCTTGAGTGCCGGGTAAATGCTGTTTCAGGCTTGCTAGACATTCATACTATGATGTTGTTCTTTATCATTTCAATGCTTGCTTTAGTCAAGGGGTTCTTTTCATCGTAGCTTACAAAAGATCAGTTCGTAAAATGCACCGTGTATAGTTGCCGATCTGAAAATTGAGTAGTCAGAAAATGTTTGCAACACCTCTGGAGGCCTTGTTTGAATAAATGAACAGCTAATTCACATCATTCAGGACTGCTGCGAACTAAACCCCAGGTATCGGATGTTGATTATACAGTAGCATAAGGCTGAAAAATTTAAAACCTGATACCCTGCATATGCGCAGGAATATGCTGAATGTGCTCAAAAGCTAAGTATTTACCTAGCTGATCTGTTATTCTGAGAGAAGATGAGAACCTGTAACACAGTAGATTCCCTATCTCATGTAATAACAACCAAAATACTGAAATGGTTTTTCGATTCGAACAAATTAATTACCTGGGATTGTCATATTGATTATCGTGCAGCCTAAATCCCAAGATATTTCATTCACGTCAGGATGCCAGCTTTCGAGGAAGTTTTGTTTTTCGCTTGCTTAGAGCAATCTCTGTACCTAAAGGGCTACTTATGCATTTTTCACATGAATTTTCGTCACCTTTATTCATTCGAATATATTATGTAGAAATCATGCTCAAAAATACTCTTTATTGTCCTTGTTTGGTAGTCAATTAGATGTCTGAAAACATCTCATAATTCTTAACTTTTTTTAAATCCAAAAGGGCACCCTTTTTCAAGCATTAACTTTGATGCAGATGTAATTGTCTACCAAACAAGTGCAAGAAAGAGTATTTTTGAGCATATTTGCTATATAGTATATTTGAATGAAGAAGGGTATCGAAAATTCATGCACAAATGCAGACTAATTACGTAGGCTTTCAGTAGTCGGCCAGAAAGAAACTTGTCATTAAGTAGACACCCTGACGTAGCTGAAATAGCTTAAAATTAGGCTGCAGGATAATCAATCGACCCAAATACTCAAGTAATTTTTTTCGAAACAAAATTAAATTTCCGCATTTTGGTTGAAATTTTGTGAAAAAGGGAATTTACTGTAGTTTCTGGCCTTCACATGGTTCTACCATACAATATAACGGTAACTGAGCGCATCTTTGATGGTCGATTAGGTAGAGGTGCTTTGTATGGATGCCTAAGCAGGACATGAGAATAGGAACCGCCCAGAATACATGTGGCTTTACGCTAAATTCCAGGGAAAATTAGGTTAATGTTTATGTTAAGGTTTAAGTTAAGGATTAATGCTTATTTGGGGTTTAAGGTCAGAGTTGGGGTTATGCTAATGGTTAGGCTAAGGGTTATAGTTATTATCGGTTAAACTGTAGGTATTGGTTTTAGAGTAGCCCTAGGGTCAAAATTAGGGTCGTAATTTAGTTTTATGTTAGAGTTAGGACACGGAAATAGTTATCCTTCCTGAAGTTTATCGTAAGGTCACCTATTCTAAGCGGTTTAAGTGGTTCCCTCTACCTTGCCCTGTTTAGGCGGCCATACATAGCATCCTACCCGTCGATTATATTGAAGTCATTGTATAGTTAGAAATCCTTTGTTAAAACCACTTCCTCGCTAAAAACCATATTTCCTAAGCTAAAGTCAAAAATTTGGTTGGAAATAAAGTTTTAATACTCAAGCAGATATGTACTTCCTAATAACTATAGCTTTGATCTCTTTCATATACGTAAAATAAAGGCATTGGAATGGTAAATATTGAGTAATCAGTCAAGAGCTTTCGATGCTTATTTTCAAAGATATAAGTTTCATAGAAAGGTACGATGATTTCGGAGTTTGGTTCACTCAAAAACAAAATGCTTGCTGTTAACTTCGAAAATATATACATATAACACAAGAGAGAATGATGTGCTCATAGTTCATGTTCATTTAAAATCGACTTTTCTGTGTAAACTTTCTCACGGAGACTAATATTAGATTAAATGTTAGTCACAAACATTAAGTGATCAGTTCAACTAATTATAGTGACAAAAATATTAAGAAGCAGATTATTATTCACGATTTACTTACAGCTTAAATATTAAATTTAGAATTTGCGTTTGCAGGTTTCTCACAGGCTGGTGATTTGATAGAACATACATGGGAATTTTGTACATAGCACTCAAACCAACCCAAGCAAGAAATACCAACGTGCACTTTTAAGCGTCTTTTTCGTCATGCCAGGGCTTACTTAAACATATCCTTGGGTTGTATTTGCACTGCATTTTATTGCATTGCATTACATTTAAACAAGTGTTACGCTCCTGGCAGTCCTTACGCTAAGCACACTACACACCCTTGTGAATACTTTCAACAGGACTGTGGTCATTGACGTACAAACTTCAAAGCCTGGTTTGCGTACCAGATGAATGTTGACTCAAACTTGTTCTTCACCTCTATTGTTTCTTTTCTTTTCTCCCAGTTAATCTATCAGTTTTAAAATCTACTGTCCATTTCATTAAAGAACAGACAGCACCAAATACCATTGAAATTTTAATTTTCTATTATAAAAATCACAAAGTTACTTGGAGGAATATTTAACGCATTAACACTCGGCATCCTTCATCCTTTTTAGGCATTGTTTTACCACGATCGTTGGCAGTTAGAAGAGGATTTTCAGTTTTGCGTTTTTGGTGTTGTCATACGCAGTCCTGTACAGTTCTGTATACCTAAGTATTCTTCTTTGCCTCCTCTTACTTATTTTCAAATTAACAGCATCCTGAATGCGAAAGTAACCACCTTCGCAGAAAGATTACATTGTGAACTCTATTTGGCAAAAAATCATATTACTAGGTAGTGTGGAACATGGCTCTTTTTATGGCAGCTTAACATTCGAAGCCTCCAGGTGAAAATATGCCAGTTACTTATTGAGGTAGGCACTAAAGTCCGCAACTGAGCCCTGTTCTTTCTCCAACTTTTTCCAAGTCTGGAATTGTGAACTATACCTGCAACACAATGGGCAACCTCATCACCCCGCTGAATCGGTATCACAATCTATTTCTCATGGTGGACGATGGTCTGCGTTACATGCATCCAAACAGCAAGATCAGACAATTTCGCCTGAGGCTGGAGCAAGCCCTATCAGAGCACCTAAGTGGAAAATCGGGTAGTTATAATGCAGTTTGAAAACTGATGTCAAGCAGATTAACTTCTTTACGCTCCTAGCTTTTGCACTACGACTACATAATATAGCAAACCATACGTAATGCTTTCTCATAATGACATCCTAGGTTCTAACTAAAAACCCAGATAGGCTTGCTTAACCGATTTTATACCTCAGTACGACCCAGTTGAGATGGGTCAGTTTCACCATTGGGTCTACCAGCGTTAGACCTGTGCTGTCCTTTTTAATCTTTTTCACAAAATAAATTTACTAATGCCTGCCAGTTTAAAAAATATAAACATCAGGTGGTTATTCTGCAGTAGCTGCTGAACTTCAGCTCAAGTATTCATATTAGCTTTCGGGGCCAGCCTTCAACAGTTTACTCTGGAGGATTTGCCGCAAGTTCGCAGATTCCGGTTTCGTACCCAGAGAGTAAATATTGACATGTTCAGATGTTGATCCTTTTACGGGAAAACGGGACGTTTGGGTGCTATGTAATTGGTATGAGACTCATTTTAATGTTAAGATCCTTTTATACAATAGACACTACAAACAATTGGAAAACAGTAATCTCCCATAAATATATACTCGAATAGAAAAAGCTTTTAATTGGGTATTGCATTAATGATAAGCCCGAAATACAATAGCTTCATTATTTTTGACTGCCAATCTTTTCTACTGATTTGTGTTGCGATATAATTATTCTCCGGGAAATTTAAAGCAAAGCGTTCAAGTTGTTATAGAATATATTATTTTAGAAAAAATAAGATAACTTCGAAGATATCTCAAATATTTTGTTGGTTCTTTCGTGTGAAACTCCGTACAGACTTATCTCTGGTTGATAAATGTTAACCTTAGAAATGAACTCAACCTAATACTAGGCACTTTTTCGTCACTTCTGCTGAAATGAGAGAGATAAATGCTTGTTCTCCAAGGATTGTATGTAATTTTCGTAAATTTCTTACTGCGAATGGCAACTACCTGCCTAGCCATTTCTCTTAAAAAAAGCGGCACACTATTTACTATGAAAATTTAAGTAAAGTACTTTTATCAAAATAGTTCCCCGCTGATTGCTGGTTATTATAGTCTGTGGATGTTTTATTTTTTCCACTGGTAGTCGCCTTACTATAGGTCGTCATTCTCTCATAAAACGTAAGTCACGTATTCGATCAAAAATGTCAATGTATTCAGAATGAATGATTTTTCTGTCGTTTCTTTCATTCAGTTTCGGTTGGTCCTTTAATTCGATTCCTAATAAGGTTTCTAGTTTTTCTTCCCCGAACATGCTGTTGAGACAGAAAAAAGGAGAACATTTTTCACATCTGACTATCATTCCGAAGTTAATTTAAGCCTCTGTCTCCAGTTGTTTATCCACTTTCTCTTCCATTAGATCATATATAATTGTCTCTTCGAACCTAAAACTGCTGTTCTAGTGTGAGATCTATCAGCTAGTCTTTAACTCACCCTTTATAGAACATTTGGGTCGTTTTTAATTGTCTGGGTAAAGGAGGTTTAATCAGTACTTAACTCCTTTATTCTTGTCTTCCTAGGTGTTCAAAATAATCTTCCACGATGTTCCATTACCGTGCTGGTTGGCGGGGACTATAAGTCTCTGCTGGAGATTCAGGCCCGAGTGAATGCTGGCATGCCTTGTGTTGTCTGCATAGGTACTGGAATGGCTGCGGACATTCTCTATCTAGCACGCCAACTAAGTGAAAGGATTCAGACAAGTAAGTATATTGACTCATAATCAGTGATGCCCCATAAATAACGCATCTCCCAGAAAGAATTTAAATCCTCATCTCGAATCCGAGTTGAGATCTTTTTCGTTCGATGGTATCTGTACTGGTGTATTCACCGGCGTAAAAAATAATAGAAAAAAATTTTCGATTTTATTTCAGTGAGCCACCTGTAAAGCAATATGAATGATTGATTTCAAAGGTAGGAGAACTACCGAGTAGGCCCATACACTATGCAAAGCACGCATCAGCCCTACTTGATCATATCAAATTCTTTGAGCTTATTTTCATGCTAAAGGCACCGTCTTATACCCACACAGCCCATGCTTTGAGCAGACGAAAAAGTAAATGGCATATTGGCCTTCTCATTTGTACCGTTTGGAACACTCCCATACATCAAAAGTGGGTATGCCTGCCCAATATGTGTGATATTTTATCAGGATTCAGTTGATACACGTCTCCCATCCCCATCCTGACGTCTACTCTATGCCAAAATCATAGAATTCGGCAAAATAAGCGGATATGAGGGCTTCCTATTGTGTTCGAAGGGATGGCACTCTTAGAAAATCACGCCACTTTTGTTTAACCTTAAGAATCTTTTTCATGCGAAAAATGACCCCAGGGAAGGCTGAATGTTTACTAGCTTCTAGTGATGTGACAGCACAGTACGATGTTCCGAGTACTAATTGCACCTTCAGGAAAACTAGAGTTTTGACGACTTTTTTTGGTGGCGTTGAAGGAGATATCTAGAATGTCATAGATTGCCTGCAGAATGACTCACCGGAGCCGCAAAGTGAAAGCTATTGCGGCAATCCATTTAAACGTATCTAAAGCCTTTTTTTGGGACTCTAAATGCTCACTGACTTAGTCGACTTAACATTTACACTTAGACCAATATAGCGGGTCCACGAGCGTTCAGCCCCTAACTGTGATGAAAATTGCTCAAGTGGTAGGGCGCCTTATGATAATGTAGGAAGGAATAGGTTCACTACAGGAGTATGGAGGCAATAAGCTCGGGAAAATGAGCAATAACTACAGGGTTTGAAAGACGGTCTTTCCCACAATTAAGGAGAATACGGCAAAATCTCGTGGGAAAGGTTACATAACGACGTCATCAGTTTCCGAAACCTCACATTCAACCGACTTGTGGCGTTCTTTATTATGGGATGCAGCATTAAGAAAATATAGTATGATAGGAGACAAACAATATGCTGGATATTTTATTAATTCTGCTTGCAAAACTCATCCCCAAAACATGCGTACACCATTGCATGCGTGGAGCACCGCAGTATGAAGTGAACTATTCTGAATTCTACATTTTAGGAAATTAAGAATGAGTGCTTATCTAAAGAGACGACTGGCTGCCCGACTGTCCCGTATCTCTGACGCTCCGGACGACACAGACGAAGCAATCGGCCTCATTTCACGCCTTGTCAGCAACGAGCAGCTGTTGACCTTCTGTAATACGTTGGCTCGGGGCTCTTTTGCGGAGGAGATTCTTAAACCACTCCTTTTATTTGCCAACAGCCCTACGGCCGTGGCACGTCTGGCGAAGCTGTGGAATAGACCGGACATTTTGCAGTCCGTCTTTGCCAAGGATCAAAATGCTCTTGCCCAGCGTACGTGCACACTTGAGCGGATCCACTGCTAGACTGCAGGTCGGAACTTTAGGCGCCTATTTCGCTAAGGTTGTCTGTGGTAAACTTGAAGATATTCATGCCCGTTAAAGCAAGATCTGAAGGGTCCTCGTCCGTTAATTTTGCTTGTACTTTTTTACATATTCGAAGGCATTGCTACTCGAATATTTAAATTTACGTCTTACCGATGGACACAGAAGAACGCTGCTTTAGCAAAGGATTGGTCTTGCACCTCAAGGTCTCATGATGCAACAAAACAATGATGAAATGTGTATCTGTGGTTTTGTATATTACCTCTTGTTGGAGCATGACATATAATAGTTCACATTGTTAACTGACCGGGGTGGATGTTACGGTATTCCGTCGTCGAAACATTTCCAAAAGAATGGGAGTTGAAAAAGGAGCCTCTCCGAAAACTTACTTGCAAACGTAATTTCAACTATGGTTAGGTCAAAAGTTTATAAAGTATTGATGAATGTATTGGCGGTGCGGGGTATATCATACTGCCATCACAGATACTAGCTAAATACTAGATACGTGCTTGGGCGATATTCTGCCGCTGCATGGCACAGCTATGAGGGAGTAGGCTCATCAGTGGATGTCTTTAAAAGGGCGTGCTTCACTTATGTTGTCTAAAAGGAAGTTTTTTTGAATTTCTGTCAAACGCCTATTTGCAATAAAGCTAACAGCTCTGATAGCATTATGCAAACTAGAATCGATGGCTTCAATTAATAACGTTAGAACTTTACTACTTGAAGCAACCGAGGTTTTCAAACACGTTGAGGATCGAACGTGCACACTGTTGATTAGGGGTTCTTATGAACCTCGGACGCGTTGTGCTATCGGATGCGACTGGTAAATATTAACTATCTTAAAGGACCATCTACGTTGGAGTGGGATTATAGCTGGCTAATGATTGCTAATAAGCTATGAATGTTCATTCGCGTCTTCCTTGGGGCTGTTATATGTCAGTAATATCTGTTTGACTACGAGTGAGTTGATTTTTGATTTGCTTGTAAGACAGTTAAGACCTTTATGGACTACGCGCTATTGTCTGACTTTTAATGCCTTGTAATAATGATTATTACTTAAGTGTATTAGGCCGTTGTGTGTTTGGATTCACAAACCGGTGGTTAGATATTCAATAATTCAATAATTCAATATTTAAATAATTAAATTACTAAGATTTACTTATTAAGGCATTTAATCCCAAATCCATACTAGCCAATGTCGACTGGTTAGAGTTTCTGGAAATCATCTGCTTAACGGGCACTAGTGCTTCGCTAGACATTTTATGACACAATTCCTACGATACATTTGTTGAAATTTCGTGTTGTTCCATTAACTGAATATCGTACTTAAACCCAATCCTTGTTTTTCATGGCTTTCCTTATTTCTACCTCTATTTTCATACTCGTTAACATCTTTTTTCTTACCATAAAACCCTCTATTACCCCCGTTTCCGTCTTACCCGAACTCCTGTTTTGGTATTCTCACTATAACATTCTTTCAGATTGTTGCCCAATGTTGTCTCAGGAGTGTGATCTATTCCAGTCAATTTTACTACATATAGCGTTGCTTCCAGGAGTTGTGGCATTGGAGCACCTCCAGTTGTTACGTCTTCCCACACATAACCAGCCATCCGCAATCTTATAGGAGGCTAAAGTTGATGGGAGCATATTACACATTGTTTTGATAGAAGTATTTCTACCACTCGAGATTGCACCTTGGAGGCCCAACGAGTACCTATGCGACAGATTCTATCCTGCAGAATATCTTATCCTTAGCCTTTAAATTCGCGGGAACCATGCCTTTGGGATATTTAAAAACGCTCGTCGATCTAATCTAATATGGGAGACATTTCACCAGCCAGAGATGCAGAAAGATAATAAATGTTAAACAAACAAACTGATTTAGCTTATTTGTTCACCTACGGTGCGGCGTCATATAGTCCCTCGTAGATTTTCAGGCCGTAGTCGTACCTTAGTCCTTTCTCCGTACACGTACATTTTAACACGCCATGGTCCTTCCACATTAATTTTATGGTGTGAAAATTATATGTAGGAGAATTGCCAAATTGTTCCACAACCCGTTTCCAAGTTGTTTCATTCAGAATGACAATTTCCTTACGTCCTACAATATATTGTGCGAATAAATATTTACCTACTTTACAACGTATATTTTGCTTGCAGTGCTTTATTCATAAACTAGCACCAAAATATTTTACTGTTAGGTGATAAAACTTCCAGGAGGCATTTAGCCATAAAATATTAATATGTAAGTGCTACTTATACTAACAAGACCGAATGAATGACTAAAATTGAGATATAAGTTGTCATACGGAATTGATTTCCATATCTCATGTTCCAGTTCACCGAAGTGAGGACCACTGTCTCCGATCCACATCATATAAGAGTCGCTTCCACTGACTTAACTCAGCCTCAAGATTGATATGGACAGATTTGTTTTGCCTTCTGTATTCCAAGCATGTTAGTTCATCCCTGTTTGACCTGTGACCATTTCACGGAATCGATAGAATACATCACTTCGACATTCGCTTTTGATGAGGACCCCCGTGCGTCCCGTAGTATGGTAACGCAGGAACGGTGGCTTGCGCTGCATATACCACCCTCTCTCCAACTACCCCACCTGTGCTTGTTGCCATAATCAGGTCAAGAACACAGGAGGCAGGATAGGAGCTCGGTGTGGCGAGATTTCGCAAGTAAGCGTGCTGCCACACCGGCTCACATCTCACCTTTGTGAGATTATGGGAGGTGACGTTTATGAAGGAGCCATTGCAGCCTGTCTCTCAGGTCACCAGTCGAGCACTCCCCACAAGTAAAAACCGGGCTGACTGTGAGGTCCGAGTTATCCCAGTTACTTGCCGATCTTACAAACCACGGCTTTTAGTGTACCGTGAAAGTCAGCGGCTCATTACACACGTGTAGTAGAGGAACCATGCATAGAAGGAGCAGAAGAGCCCACTTCTCATCTACGTGAGAGGTGCCGACTTTGTGCCTACGGTGTGTGATGTGTTTTCCTGTAGGCTTTCATCGACAAGGATTTGACCGAATAGGTCCATTTGGTGACCAAATATGCATAGGTAGTATTGAAAGCTCAGGCGAGTGTGGTTGGTTTGTGTTGGTGCTCTCGGTACTAGCTTGTCAGTCACTGGATTGATGTGACCTGATGTTGCGAAGCGCGGCAGCATCTGGGTTATGTTCTTTTAAAAAAGCCTTTATATTTTACTAGTATGAGTTTTGGAATATGTACGAGATCGCTGCTCAAACGTAATTAATTTCTCTTTCAGATAGAAAATGACCTCACGTCAGATTTGTTTTAAAATACATGAGAAAGAACGATGAAAGCATGGAAAACACGATAAATTGAAAACCAAAAAAGAAAACGCTTAAGAGACATGCTTGTGAATTTTGTCACTTACTGTCAATTTTCGCTCTTGGATGGTTTAGTTATACATGTGACTGACAACTGGAAACAAATTTACGATTCTTTTAGATTAAGGAAAGTTTTATCGGTTGCTAAAAACTGTCGGAAAGACGGCGCTAAACCATACAGATTTCGATGATATGGGCTTTCTGTGTTAATTTTGCGCTAGTCTTCAAATCTCCAGACTAGTTGTTCTCACTTCCACCATGTCTAAATGTTACGACAACCAGATGTTGCACATACTTATTTAAGAAAGTCAATTGAAGGTATACTAGACGAGATTATCGCAATATTTGTCAATACCTCTGGTTTTCAGTCCCCTCCCAATACTCTTGGACCTTCCTAGGTATTACTTGTTCGCATGAACAAGAATATTTTTGCGTTTGTATTTTAGTTGAACAAAATTTTACGATTAAGTATATGTACTATCTAGTTAATTTGCCTACAAATGTACGTGATGAGCAGAATATCAATATTTCCATTCTAGCCAACAATCAGAAATGCAGGCCCATGGAATGTCAACCTTTACCTGCGCTTATAACTACATGGCGCTCAACCTCCTTGTTGTCTTTTTCTCCACTAGAGACGATTGCTGGAATGCTCTATGAAGCGGTCCTCTACAATCAAGTGGAATTCGTCAAGTTGCTCCTCCCGCAGTTGAAGGATTTGAGCCTCATTCGAACTTACTGGGTCTACTTCCTCTACACTGAGACCGAGGATTCTGTGAATGTGACGAAGGTGTTAATATCTCTAAAAATTTTAAAGGATGACCAATTAACCGAGGTTGGAAAAACATGCAATCGGCCGGTAACTGTAAAAATGCTGAATGCGTTGTTTGACCGTCTACTGAAGTGTGAGATCGGGGCCAAGATATTCCATATAATGGTAGGCATTACAGGGAGTTCATAAATTGAACTTGTTGATTATTCAATAACTAGTTGTGTAGTTAATTGCCGCCATAGACGGAGGAATTCAGCAGTCCGTTTACTTGGGACTATCACTCTAAATATATGGAATCTTTTACATAACCAGCTTTGTACCTCATTTCGTTTTACACCTGTCAAGCATCATGCACATTTTATATTGATAAAGGCAGACATTCTTTGGTCTTAATAAACAGATGTATTATAATGCAAGTAGGTAGGAAAAAATTATTATATTAGTGCAGCTGCATACTTTGCTTTCTAGGAATTTTTGAAAAAATGAAATTGCAGTCAACCGTATAAATAAAAATTCGTACCAATTTTTAGTATCATGCAGTTTACACTACGATTGGCAGACCACAGTAGTGCTGACAAGATGTAGCCCAAACATAGCCTATGAGAATATAAAAATGCTCACCTTCTATAGAAGAGTAATGTGTTGAGTTCCTTTGTGATATCGAGCTACTACCTCTCCAGACACGACTGGGCAATAATTATGCATATATTTAAACCATACCAATCAGAATTTCTTGATATTAACTATATTTTAGTTTAGGTGTTGCACCTTTCGTCATGCCAAGTGTTCTTTTAGAATCAATATTTAAAATTTTTCTTTATGATATCAGAGTAAGGGCATATTTTAAGGGACTACGCCAAAACCTGACCTTCACGATAGAGTCAAAAGGCCCTTTATTACCGAAAAGCATCGACAAACATTTTTCAACTGGATTCCTTAGAATACAACTAGTGCCCTATGGATTCAAACGTATTTGCACCAAACGTTTTCAAAATACTGATTTTTTAGGTCTGCCTCATAACGCGTTAAATGGAATATTTCAGCTGAAAAATACGTTTAATCTGCAAACCATGTTGCAAATTACGTGTTCTTAATCTAGACAACGCCAAAGAGAACCGCCACATACTCACGTCAATTCTGAAATCTTTTTAAAACATATGAATCTTAAAATATTTATCTGAATTTTGATTTTTATGGAAAAAAATGTAGTCAATATTTTCGTTAGTATTTTAGCAGTTTACAGTAAGCTAGAATTTGCAAATAGTGACCCGGATGTTTCCTTCCATGTGCGCAATTGCAACTAGAAAATGCACTGTCGTCCTCCAACATATCCTTCACTATTAAATCTTTGGTCAAATTACTTCACTTCTTCTCTCTCCTCACAGAAAGAGAACTCAGCGGTACTAGATGACATTTCTGACCCGGTAAGTGGTATTTGAGAAGTAATAAACACTTCGGTGCCTTGGCTGCCGACTGTGTGTAAAAATTTTATGTGAAACGTCATTCCAAAATTTCGTAGGGTTTCAAATTTACAGATGAAGATTCTCCAAATATAAATCAGTATGCTTACATGCAATATAATGCTTGAGTATACAGCCCCTTTATTCTTAGCTTTATGTACTGTTCACCAAACGAAGCTCAAATTTTTGCAATAATTGCCGTCAAGCAAACGCATACAGAAATATTTGTAGGCAGACAGTACGTTTTTATCAGGATTAAGTGATTTCAAATGTTGCTATTTTAATAAATAATAAATGAACTTCTACCTGCAACCTTTTATTTAACTCTTTGTCGTTTTTGCTTTAGATAAAAGACGAGGGCTTAAATGAAGTCCTTAAGGCGAGTTACTGCATTAAATTCAGTTTTTGCAGAAAATTCATACTCATTGCTTTCGTTATACAAGACTTTAATTAGTCCAAGCTCACCTAGACACAGTAGTCATCTCGCTTTATTGCGTATAAATACAGATTGCTGCTTAATAAGGCGGATAGAAATGCTCTACAACTTCACCAACTGCGTTAGCGAATACGATTTTACCTCAAATAGTGGGAACATAAAATAATGAAGAAGTTTTGTGAAGTAAATCGTCGGTTCGCTGTTTTATAAATTATGACCTATTTGTTCAGTGTTGTGAGCGAGAAAATATTCACCCCAATTCTCATTTACGCAAAAACTATCGCGGAAAAAATTTATTCAGATACTGCGAAAGTTAAAGTGTGACTAATCTTGAAACACACATATTTCAAGTAAAGTTTTGGTCATAATTTTTCTTTTAGACCCAATGCGAGCCACTGAATGAACCCCTCGAAGTAAGAAAAACAATTTTATTTTTCATTTTGTGTTTTCAGGCTACCGTTCCTGTTTCAGGTATGATGAAGAACGATTAGATGTATTGTTGAATTTATTAGCGAGTCTCGTTAGAAAATATTATCTTTTTCAAGATTCATCGACTGTGTAGTGTACATAATATTTCCGTCAACAGTACACAACCACGTTAGCGTTTTTTTATGAAAAAAACATGATACCAAGATTAACTCGATTCAGGCAGTTTCCAAAGGCTTAGAATGTAGGAAGGCTTTTATGAAATGGAAAACATGTCATTCTAGTCTTTTATAATACAAAGGTCAGAAGAGAGCCTTTTACCGACTCCAAGGTTGGAACAAGGAGACGGAATGGCGAACTCCTGATTCTATTTTTTTGAAAAATCGGACTCTTTCTGACTTCTATTTTTAAAGAAAACAAAATTAAAGGACGCACTGATAGTTTTTATGGCGCCCAATTTCAAAACCTCGTTAAAGGTCATTGGCTGTCGTCGGAGATTATGAGAAATGCAGTACCCGCGGAAGTAGAGGTAATCGTCTCGTGAACCGCACCTTAGAAGAGGTAAATTGCATAGCATAACGCGCTGATCGACCATGTCTCATTAGAAAAACAAAGTGGACATATTTCGATTGGGTTAGACACTGCTTGTCTATGCAGTCTGCCCTCTCGCTTTCTGTTCATCTAGGCCATTTTACAGAAGGTACCATTTGAAACGTGTCCGGCAGCAGTATACGCAGTTCCACAGCACCGCCGAGGCGACCATCAGGGTCTCCTCCTCTCGTTTTACTGGAAGCAGATTGACACGTGCGCACTCGGGCGCACTCGGGCGCAGAGAAATTGGCAGCGTACATTTGGCAACATCATTTCTGCAAACGTGTAATCCAATAGCCCTTTAGGGCTAGTCATTGCAATGTCTGCCCACCTGCCGCCAACTCGAAGTACTGCATGATCGGGACGAGCTGCAACCTTTCATGGAGCTCTATAGCAGCGCACTGAGACCAAAAAATGCTTAATTTAAATTAAGTGTGATTTCGTATAAGGAAAAAAGACCCTTTAGGCTTTTCTCCATTTATACGGGCCGGAAATGTAAACCATTAACATTTGAGTCCACCACACTTTCTCATCGATGCATGTACGTGGGAAACTATGCTTTTAAATTGTAGCTATACTTGTTTTCGTGTCTGCCACGTTGAATCATTTTCATTGGTCGTACCTTAATCCTATTGTTAATTTTCTAAATTTGCAGCAAATATTTATAGCATGTGTGTTTCTCGGTCGATTCGAGATGGCGGAGTACATTTGGGGTCTATGCAGTTCGCCACTTTCCCTTGCACTGATGGCTTGTTGTATTCAACGACGCTGTGCTGAGATATTTGAAAATGCTTACGATACTAGCACTGCCAGTCGATACAGGGAGTACGCTGACAATTTTGAAAATTTAGCTACTGAAATGGTAACAGTCGGAGCCAGCATTAATAATGTAAGTAACTGCGTTTCCATTGCAATTCCGAAAAAGGTGATGCTTTTTAATCAACCAAAACTTAATTAATTATTACTGTGATCAACCATTGCAATATCGTTATGAAATGCTTTTTAATTTCTTTCATATGTTTACATACCAAATCACACTATTCATAAATGAGCATAACTGTACTTTGATTGCCCAACACGCAGGCCTAATTTTGACTTCATTGCCAAGAATTTTACTCTTTCACTAATATTGCCCCTGTATACATCTTTTCCGTGTTTCCAATTTACCCATGACTAGTACTTATTTCACTCTCTATATTCAACCAGTGGCTATTAAAAATAATGTAAAAATTGACATGCTCAATGATGAGGTAAACTTACTTGATAAATCGGGAGGGGCCCTCCTTGAAAGTGCAATATTCTTAATTCGCTCGTATGAGTTAGTCACAACTAACAACTAACTAATTATTTCTTCGAAGAAAATTTTGGAGTGTCCATCGAAATTGACCAGATTCTTACACCTGCATTGGTGGTTTAAGTAATAGAAAGATTTATTTCGGACAAATAGTTAAACTGCTCAACTTCCTTTGAGATCTCCAGAAAATGACTGGAAGTAAACGAAAAAAGATTTTTTCGTCATATCTGTATCACTTCGGGCAAACGCCCTTTGTCCTAAAATTCTAGAGAGTGTGAACTAACCAAATTAAAGTGAATAAATTTTAGCTAGATACCGAAATAGCCTCTTATTTTGATTAACCACTGCAAATGTAGCAATACGTTGATCGATTTCACACATAACACACCTTTCCTTCGCTAGGAATGAAACATGTGAGCGATCTCGGAGAAACTTGTTCAGCTGGTTACCAAACGGCAAAAACGTATCCACAAATCTCAGAAATATCTTTGTGAAGGTCCTATCCGTTCATTGGGTGCATGATTACCTCGTCGAGTGAAAAGAATGAAAGCGCAAGCAAAATTCAAATCGTTGTCTCAAATACGCATCAATGTTACTTGTCAACTTTCCTTAACAGTTAACCGGAAACATCTACATTTGAATATTCTGCAGGAGTCATCAATTTTTGGACCGAATTCGAAAAGTATCTCGCGCTAGGAAATATTGGGAGTAAAATGCAAAACATGCGCCAGGATAGGAAACAGCTATTGGCGCTAGTTGACTTTTTCGTGCCCGACTCCGACACTAAAAGTAATAGGAACAAGTGACATGGTTATCATATTACTGTAACCACACGAGGCTTATCCTTCTCGACTTTTCAATCCAGCTGAGTTTGTTTTAGTCTCAGTTATGCAAAAATGCAATTTGGATCGTTAAAGCAGACTATGAGGAGACATCGTCGGCTGTAAACGCGCCCCCACAGGAGTTTTCACTAACAAGTCCACGATATCAGGTCATCGGTTATGCTCAGGTAGCATGGCTTTTTTCCATCACCTGACACTTGGTGTGGCAAAATCTCTGAGTGCAGAGCCAGAGCAATTCTTCTTCAATTAAGGCCTTATCAGTGCAGATGTACCAACTCGGTTACCTTCAACAACAAAATTTATTTCATTTGACAATTTGCTAGATGTCAGCTGAAGTGGACTTGTCAACGACCTGCAATTGGACGATTCACTCGCATGTATGCGGAAAGATTCAATGACAACGGGTAGATATTCTCGTATGGTGTCATGAACATAAAACATGCTGCTAGGCTTCTTACAACCGGTCGATGGAGACGTTTTCAGAAGTTCTGAGACGCTGTCTGATTAGCTTGGTTTTTTGCGGGAAATGGTTGCCTTAATGGAATTCTCAATTTATGGAGTACTCTCAGCTGTTTTTTATCCTCCCAGGAAGTAAAGCCTGACATTTTTGGCGTTCTCTTAAGCGTATCGTGATTGCCCTCTGGGAGTGATAATCAATCACTCTGCTTCAGGTCTACTGCCGGCCTCTAAAATCCACTAGCCCGGCGCAGACTTTTGACCTCCATTCCACTGCACAGAAAAAAACCGTGCCTCATTACTGACCCTTTGCTACCATAGGGTAGCTGGTATCATACCTTGCATTGGGGTTGAGCTTACCCCCGACTAAATTATTAATTTCCCGAAAGAAATGAACTTCGGAATAACACTCATCACAGGCAATCTTATGAGTTTCCATTTTAATTTTAGGTTGCTGCGTCCGATCTCGTTGGTGGCTCATATATGAGGGCCTGGTACTCTCCGATTGCCCTTGACCTTGCTTATCTGGGAGGTTGCACCAACTTTATGAGCAGTCTGCCCGCTCAGGTAGCAATCGAGTGCATGTGGACTGGCAGCATTCACTGCAGTCCTCTGGCAATCCTCTTCTGCATGTTCCTACCCTTTCTTTTAAATATACCCGGTCTCGCGCAGTTCGGAAGGACTCAACTCTTCTCTCTCAGCCACACCCGCGATAGTAAGATTCCATCGCTTCCCGCTAATTTCGGCGAGCGATGTTACCGTTTTTACAACAGCCCTCGAGTGAAACATCATTTTGGTTTAGTAAGTTGAAATATATGCTCTTTTAAAGGTACTCCTCCTTATCGCCAAGTGATACCTAAATTCATGTGTGTGGCGCTGTCTACTAGGGTCTATTGACTCTTAAAACCTCTCATTCTGAAGACTTTATGAGAATTTTTATTTTTAAGAATGTTGCTGACGAGCGGAAGGGAGATTGATATGAAAATGTCGGGTTTATTTGCCATCGTTAACCGAACAGACAAAATTCCCATCCCCATCAAATTTTTGATTTGTACCCGAGCTCAGCTCGCTAAGCATTCAAAAAGGAGTTTTTTACATTTTATGCACAGTCTTTTTTCTTTGGAAACCTTTATTTCTCATGAATCACGGGAACGAAAAGCATCGTGGAAACGTCATGATATAAAGTTCAAAATGCAACTTCAGCTCTCAGATGATGCATTAATCTCTCCCTCGTGCATGAGGTAGACAGAAAGATCAACTAAGTGGTGCCGGTTACCAGGCCTCACATGCCTCGTCAGATGACGCAAGTTGGCCTAAGCAGTCGCGCTTCCCTGCAAAAACCTCACAACCACCTGTAGGGACTCGAGGCAGATTCTGCAAGAAAATCGTTTGTCTCTTTTGTATTCAAAACTCTTAAAACTTAATCAGGAAGCAGCTCAAAAGCCCGATGATTTTTATTCCGCATCTTGTTCACGTTTAAAATACGTGAACTCATCTTATAGCTTGAGTTATTTTACAAGGATTTAATTGTAAAATGATGATAGTAGCTGTAGCTCCCAACGCTAGGGGCTCACATGTACGAAACTCGCCTCAATTCCTAGTAACAAGATGTCCTTATTTGTTAAAGCACCACAAGCGTAATAGCGCTTCGGGATTTGACTTGGACTTGTAATAGCCCTATTCCAAGAGCCTGTTTCAAGGTTGAGAATTCCACGTGACCTTGCACGTGCGTAGTATTAGCAGTCGGATTTTCGACCAGTCACTGCTATCCAAACTGGCCCATCAATTTAAACGCTGATTTAGACATGCCCTCGTTCATTGCACTGTGACAACTGGCCACTCACATTCCGGATGCCTCCTCTCAAGGCGCTGGACGTCAGTCTGTTAACTTCCCCCAACCCAGTATCCCATCCTTTTCTATGGAAAACGATACTCTCTCTCTCTCTCTTTCTCTACTTGCGTCCATCCTCTCCTCTTTCCGTTCGATACCGCGTCTGAAGATCGTACTGGCTAGGATCGTCCTATGGCGTTAGTCTTTCGCAACATTAATCAACCCGACGTGGCCCAAACTTAACAGCCAAATGTGACTGAACTCAATCGTCATGAAGTTCCCACTTGACTGCATTCTACTGGTTTTCCTGTGTTACTCATCGTGTGAATGGATAAGAAATCGCCGTTGCTGGAACCTATTCATGAATTGAGATGGATGCCAGCATGCAATATCAGCCCATCTCGTCCGGGCATTGGTTTCGAGCCAGTCTACCAGGACAGCTGCTCAATCGATGTCACCATCCGAACGTCCTTCACATAACGTGATATTTTATTTCTATCACCACCTGTCTCATATCACATAGTCCAGGAAACACCGGCATGGCTTATGGTTTTACCGTAAACGTTCAACTCAACCAATCAATTACCGGTGTTTTCTAGACCTCCTATTAACCTGACACCTTTCTTCCAGCTGTTCTCTTTCACTTCATGAATGGCAGAGGCTCAAATATTAACAGGGAAACTATTATGCAACGCTGACGTTGAATATTTCCAACTCACCAAAGCCGTCGTTTTCCCAGCCGTTTGGTAAACGAACACCTATACCTTCTACATCACCACATCCACTTGCTACACGGGAAGATTATGACACAGCTCCTCCACCACCAATCACGCCTGCACAAGCTGTAAAAGGCAAACGGCATGCACCTTGTTCATCGCTCAAGCCTAGCCGCCTTTCTGCGGGTCCCGGTACTCTACTATTCCTCTAGCTTTATGCCGGAAGAAGGCCCAAGTATTGCTTTTGGGCACTACGCCCCCTTCTGGTCCGCCGAGCTTTCGTCAAACCGTGAAGCAACAAAAACCACCTATTTCCGCAACACAAGCCAAAAATTCTTTGAGTACCTCTTCTAATGCAATACTAGGCCAGAAGAGTCTATATTACTCAAATCAGAGTGCGTTCACACAGGCCTTTCTAGGTAACCCATTATAAGACGCCTCCAATGCTGATGTCCTCTAGCCTGCAGCTAAGTACTTTTCGTTGCTGAAGAAAGACAAATTTGCGTCTTATACGAAGCTCCCTTCCTCATGAGTACGAGCAAATCTAATTAGTTGAAAGGCACGGGAGTAGCAACCCCCCGGTCAAGTAGTACAGGTAGGCATGCATTAAATTCCAGGAAGGGTAATCATTCCCCTTTTCGAATCCTTACTCTAACATTAATCCTTAACCAAGGTCTAACCCCACCAAGGAACCTCATCTTGTAATTTAACCTAACCTTAACCCTAATAGCCCTGTTATTCAGCGCAACTACACTCGTTTTATGGGTTTAGTGTAATGCAGGATGAGCAGAGATTTCTTAAGTTTCAACTAGTAGTTGCACTGGTATTGTTGACGGCAGCCGAGTCTGGGACCTGTCTGGTAGTCTGGTTTGGGAGGGAAAGAGAACTCAGTGGAGCTTTACAGACGCGTGTGTACACGGTTCGCATTCAATCTTCGCTGGGGCCAAAAATAGTATTACGGTAATTCTCGGCCAGTAGTAAAGGGCTCCTTAACGGACAGCCACCTCATTGCCGATACAAGCGAAAATGCGAGGCCCAGGAAGTAATTGGGAAGAGGTAGAAGCAATCGATACGGCAAGAACTTTACTCGCCTGACGTTTCGAAATCCAACTCGAATCCAGTACCAGAGACAGTATCAGATACGGGTACTTCGTACGCAGGATTTACAGTATTTATAGGATGTAGTCGCTATGCTGCTGCATGCCTATCACAATTAATGCCCCCCCCCCCCCTTAATCGAGGAGGACGGTCCTCTGGCGCAATAATGGCTCGATGGTCGGCATTCGGGTCGTTGGCTGCTGAAATTTCATCACCCGCGTTGGAGGCTGGCGTGGCGATTGATCGGCCACCTGGCTCACCGGCATTGGCGTTGGAAAATCCGTTCACCTGAGCCCTCCCTGCGTGGCAAGAACCGGCCACAAATTCAAGTTCGATGAGGCTGAAGTTCTCGCAGGAGGTGATAAACGGGTGTGCAGCGAGTTGCATTAAGCATGGTTTACAGGCCCCCAGTCTATTAACAAGTACAATGACCTCCCCAGTCCATATTTGGTGTTAAGACTCAGTTTGGTCAAAACAATCAGCCACTCGGGGCGTGCTCATGTGAACGCATTTTCAAAAGCCAATGCCGGTGAGCCAGGTGGCCGAGCCATCATCGCGCCAGCCTCCAACACGGGTGCTGAAATTTCAGCAGATACCGACCCGTATGCCGGTCAGCGAGCAATTAGTGCGCCAGAGGACCATCATCCTCGATGAAGGGGAGCCATTAATTGCCATAGGCATGCAGTAGCATAGCGACTGCATCCTATAAATACTGTAAATCCTGTGTATGAAGTACCCGTATCTGATACTGTCTCTGGTTCTGGGTTCGAGTTGGAATCCGAAACGTCAGGCGAGTAAAGTTCTTATTCCAGCGATCGCTTCTACTTCTTCTCAGACACCTGACTTTCATGGCACCTGGTCTACTAAATTCTCCTCATTCAATTCCTATAGTTGCACGTGCACTCAGCAAACGGATAATTCAATGCTCCTAACTAGAATTTCCTAGGTCTTCGGGGTATATGATTATTTTAAGCTGCTAACCACCAGTGATGTGCAACGCTAAACTTCAAGTAGTGGCAGTACGTTTAAGGGTCCCGATACTACTTCTAATAGGAGCTATTGTCTTCCTTATCCAGAACTTCTCGGGTGCTCGGATGCTAAACCAAAACACTGATTTTCTGGTCAAAGTTAGGCAGTAGAACATTTTGTAATTGCGGAAAAATTGAAGACTCCTTTAGGATATTTTGATAGATTTTATATGCAGTCTGCGCTTGCGGCAGCTCAGAGATTGACTACTTCAGGTTTTCAAGTATTTATTGCGTTTCACATATGAAGATGTCAGATTGGCTACCTTCTTAGTTGCCTTATAAGCTATGCAGAACCAACTGTCGAACATGGAAACAACTTCTAACTAACGGACTATTCGCACTTCATGCAAAGTAAATACTATGGATGGCCTTGCCATGATCAAGCTCCCATGCTCCTACCAGCCGATATTGAGGGTAAAATTGATATCCTGAAGCAATAAACTGAAAACCCTTCTCAAGGCTTGACTTTTAGATGGGTCGGCAGAGGAAACATTTTCGATAAAGGTTGTGGTATATTTTATAAATCCCGAAACAACTGGAACGGGAATTTTCATTCAGTTTAAACCTCGGCTATGGAGTTTTAATGTTTTTGAGACCTTTGGAAAAGCCTTATACTTGATGGCCTTCTCTGGTCAGTTATGGTATCAAGAAACAATCCCAGTCAAGACATAGCCAGACGCTTGCTTTGCCAAGTAATTTTTCAAACGTCGTTGGCTCTATCCATTTGGAAAGACACTTCCCAGCGAGCACGGAAATTAAATTATTTCGACGAGACACTGGGTTATCAAGTGTTAGTTTTCTTTTGGTATCTGTTAGCCCAAAGTTAGCGTGTGGTATGGAACATAGGAAATCTGAAAACCTTTATGAATAAGGCCAAGCCCACTTTAACTATTTATATATTCTGGTTTCACCAACTACGTGCCTTCGCATGTCTCCCCAAGCTCTAGAGGAAACTTGACGGAAATATCATTGGTTTAGAAACCAGCAGCATCTTTTTAAAATGCTTATTAGGGCAGATATATAATCGGATTCTTCATACTTGTTAAACATTTCACAGACGTTGATTAATTTACCTATTTGGGGAGACCTCAACAGGCGTTTATGATTTAGTAAAAAACCTCTGTCAATGGTGACTTCAATATGTGCGGAAAATTGGACAGGAACCGTTTTTAGTAGCTACGTCAATGACGACCTAGCAATTACCATATACCAGAAAATCAAGAAAAGAATCCAGATCCTATACTTCCTTGTAACCATCGACTACCGGCGAAAGTAAGTTGCCTGTGATCAATACGTAGAAGAATATACTAATGAGGTGTCGTAGGTTCGGCTACTCATAGACCGACAAAAAAAGTCTGCGATCTTAACCGGGACGAAAAAATGATGTCAACGAGGGCCTAGAATTCGCTCGTACAACAGTTTGACCGTCGCTTCGGACGAGGTCCACCGTCTGCCCCACATCAAGGTGGGCATAGGGACGGTAACTGTCGCATGAATTAAATTTTAGTGGTAGTAGTATCGCTGTATCTGCCGCAAACTCTCCTCCTCCACTTGGGCACGCTGCCATACTCAGTTCATGAGAACCAAAGGTAAAAGCGTGGACAGGTGGCTGTTGTGGTCGGAGCCGCCATTAGGTATGCAAACACTGATATACAAGAAAGCAGAATGCGCCGTTGTAACTGGAAGAGTAACGTTAAACATCAACCAGTTAACAAACCTTTCAGTCTAGTCGTGCAGACCAAGGACCGACCAGCCATTCCATGCACCGAATGTATCTGCCAGTATTTAAACCAAAGCGAGTCACTGACACCAGGCCAGGTTTCCCTCGTAAAAAATAATCAATTGACAAGGAGATCCGATATAACTTGTTTATACCTAAAAGTTAATAAAAAGACCGCAACTACGTCTCTGCTATCATAGTGGTGGTTGGAATTCTCGGAGACTTTATACCAAAAGACATTAGGTAAGCAGTTTATAATTTGCGAAGAATGCGTGGATGATGGAAATCAGCACAGAAATTTAATCTTATAATCGAATGTACTTTCGTCTATCTCCTAATTTCTTCGAATTCAATACCAATTATACTACGGTGTTGTTGCATGCTAGCCTTGCTTAAATATGAGCTTTTGTCGGCACATTATGTTACATTCCCTTAAAAAGGTAAAGGGGCCTCTGGTGGCTTTTCCATAGCCAGAAATCTTAGCACTTTGGTGTTTTATACTCCTAAGATGAGTGACATATTTTTCAAGTCAATGCCTCTGGATTAGTTGAAACCGATGAGGGGTGGAAGTTTTCGGACAGCCGTTAAACAACTCTGCTGGTTGGGTTTTGAGTGAAAAGGGATACTAGGTCCCTGAGCGTTGAAAAATCGACGATACTGTGACCATTGCATTCAGTTGAGGATGGCTTAGAACTTTATTCATTTTAATGACCTATGTGTGTCTAGTTAGTAAACAAGACCACCTTGAACGGACGCATCGTGAAGCATATTTTGGGAATTTTTGTCCCACATAATTTACTTGATTAGCAGTTTTCCCTGATTCGCAGTAACATGTCTTCATTTTTTTGCGATCACCGCAATATTCTGGTTTTATCCCTTCTACAGGTAACGTACGTTGCGTTTCTTATCTATGCGTCATACGTTATTCTTTTTCAAATGAATCCTGAGGAAATTGATGACAACGAGGCTGCTTTAATGGCTCTCTTGAGTATCCGGATAGTGGACACAGTACTCATGGTAAGTGAATGTCATTCCCACGGTAAAAAGTGCAAGTTACCTTTGAACCACCAAAAATTGTTCTGCTTGTAGTATTTCAAATGTACCCCATAATTATGATAATATGGGATGCTCTGGCGTTGGTAAAAACAGAGGCACTCAGAAAACAAATATTTTCAATTTATGTATGAAAAAATAAATTATACAAGGACAAAGTAGGAGAAAACCTTGAGACGATCGATTTGAGCTGGAAAATGACTCGTACGTGATTGACACTATGAAAGAGTTTTGAAGTACACCAAGGAAAAATAAGAGTTAAGTTATATAAACTGTTTGCTGTAAGACTTCAGAATGACAGACCCCACTTGGTTGCGGTTTAAAAATCGTGGGATTTTTTAAGCTGCACATAAAGTTGCTTGTGCATCAGACATAACGCATATCCACGAACGAATGATACTTTTAAATTTGCGGAAGAATTCCAGATAGGCGAAATGTGAAAACTCGTTTTCGACTTGCAATTGTTCCCACACAGTACTTTGGAGTTTATTTCAGCCACAAAATTGGTATCTTTTGCCCTGTTATGTAAGCAAAGAAACGCATTATCCGGGGCTAAAATAAAGGTAAACCAAACATGCTTGAAACGTTTATTCGAGTCTTCCCAAATAGTATCCATTCATATCTAGTTGCTTCCTGTATAAATGAGATATTACGCATTCCGCAAGGCGGGGCTGCTGGCTGCTGGTGGGGCTCGAGAGTTCGCTCCAAGGCACAACAGGACGAGTGAGATCTGTAACCAATCAGTGAGCGCGTTCTTACCATAGCTAATATTCCTAAACAAACCGGCAAGACAACGAGCTCGTGGCGCACTGGGTAGAGCGTAAGACTTCTGCCCAAAAGCTGGCGAATTCGAGCCCTGGGTGGCGCAGGACCTGGGATTGGGTATGTCTTGCTGATGACGGCTAATTGGCCAGAAATGGCCATTCCGGTCTCCTTTGTCTTTGTCGGTTCCACTATATCATCAAATGCTACATGTCGCTATGCGACCACCTGCGAGGGCTCTAAAGTGAGCTCCAGGACACAACGGAACATGTATGTTCCTTAAGCAGATCGGTCAGCCGCACACTATCATCATATTCCCGATCGCAACCGACAAAACAACGGACCCGTGGCTCAATGTTAGAGCGTTTGACTCAATTACCAAAGGTCGTGGGTTCGAGTCCCAGGTTTTCCACACCTGAGATTGGGTATTACTGGCTGATGACGGCTAATAAGCCAGAAACGGCTATTCCGGTCTCCCTTGTCTTTGTCGGTTCCACTTTGTCAACATATGCTACAAATCGCTATGCGACCGCCTGCGAGGGCTCTTAAGTGAGCTCCAGGGTAAAACGGAACATACATGTTCCTTAAGCAGATTGTTGAGCCGCAAACTCTCATATATATATATATATATATATATATATATATATATATATATATATATGGTAAAGACGTTATACCGTACTTCCGACATAGGTACTAGCTAAAAGCCCAGACACGTGTTTCGCCGATGTTTCTGCTGCTGCGTGACACAGCAACGAGGGGTTCGGCTCCTCAGTGGGTCCCCAGCGTTCTCTGTGCGGTTTCTGGTATATGGACTCCAGAGAATAATCGGGGAAATAATTTCTGAAATTATTAAGTGCAGGACATGGAGTCAGGTGCTTCGGACATGACTTTTTAGGGTCACACCCGAAATTTCAATGAACATTTGGGTGGAAGTCAATCAACCTCTGTGGAATAACCACGTAATGCCCATTCTACAAACAAGTAGTACTACAAGTAGTATGAATCTTATATGGTAAAGACGTTGTACCGTACTTCCGACATAGGTACTAGCTAAAAGCCCAGACACGTGTTTCGCCGATGTTTCTGCTGCTACATAACACAGCAACGAGGGGTTCGGCTCCTCAGTGGGTCCCCCAGCGTTCTCTGTGCGGTTTCTGGTATATGGACTCCAGAGAATAATCGGGGAAATAATTTCTGAAATTATTAAGTGCAGGACATGGAGTCAGGTGCTTCGGACATGACTTTTTATATATATATATATATATATATATATATACAATTTGGTCCATTAACTCGCCCCCTCATCTTCTTCGTCTTCTTCAGGAGATGATGAACGCGATATATATATATATATATATATATATATATATATATATATATATATATATATATATATATACCAGAAACCACAAAAAGAACGCTGGGGGACCCACTGAGGAGCCGAACCCCTCGTTGCTGTGTCACGCAGCAGCAGAAACATCGGCAAAACACTTGTCTGAGCTTTTAGCTAGTACCTATGTCGGAAGTACGGTATAATGTCTTTGCCATATAAGATTCATACTACTTGTAGTAATACTTGTTTGTAGAATGGGCATTACGTGGTTATTCCGCAGTGGTTGATTGTCTTCGACCCAAATGTTCATTGAAATTTCGGGTCTGACCCTAAAACGTCATGTTCGAATCACCTGGCTCCATGTCCTGCACTTAATAATTTCAGAAATTATTTCCCCGATTATTCTCTGGAGTCCCTATACCAGAAACCACATAGAGAACGCTGGGGGACCCACAGAGGAGCCGAACCCTTCGTAACTGTGTCACGCAGCAGCAGAAATATCAGCGAAACACGTGTCTGGGCTTTTAGCTAGTACCTATGTCGGAAGTACGGTATAATGTCTTTGCCATATATATATATATATATATATATATATATATATATATATATATATATATATTTTCAAGGTGGTGACACCAACCAGTCGTCAGATAAAATGAACAGAGGAGAAAGTGAGATGGTCGAACTAGATCAGTTTGTGCGACAGGACAGATGGCGAAAAAACAGCTGGCGTGAAGGGTTGCTGTGTGAGCACTTAATTTGGGCATGTTTTGGAATGGGAAGGTAAGGGGAGAACAATTACGTTTGCTTTTTTTGGAGGGGGAGGTGAGCGGTGAGTAACTATGACTTTTTAGATTATCGATCGTTGCCCCGTGATGGATGTAGGGGTCACTGCGTTGGTTGGGGGTGTTGGAACGTTTACTTGGGGTTCAGCGTGTGTGAGGGGGAGGGTGGCGAAAAGTGAGATTTGAAAAGCCGCAAAGATTAGCAGTCGTTGCTTTAGGGTGGGTGATCTTTAGTTAGTAGTGCATGTTACCCTTTGTAAGAAGCGTCTAGATCGACGTGGCTGTTAATGCTGGTCGTGCTAGAGTGCCAAGCTTCGAGGAAGTCTCAAGATTGTTTATATTTTTGGTGAAAATTTTGAATGATACTTCAAAATAAAGCGTATTCCTCTCTCTCTCTCTCTCTTAATGTTGGCCATGGCGATCACTTTGTTACCGTCCCAATTGAAGCGATTGTCGCATTCAAGGGAGTGCGCAAACACGATTGCTAAGGGGTCACGTCGGCGAACGGCTAGCTTATGTTCGTTGATGCGAGTCCGAAGATTTAGTTCTGTGTGGCCAACGTAAACAGAAGGGCAGTTGGCGCAAGGTATGCGGTAAATGACATTGCTTAATTGTTCTTTGGGAAGAGGTTCTTTACTCGGCATACGGTAGCGCGTATAAAGGATGCAGGCTTGTGGGCGACAGAGATGCCAAAGTGACTTAATTGTCTAGAGATTTTTTCGGAAACACATTGTATGTAATGTTAGGAATAAAAATTTTCCCTGGCACTATATCTCTTTTAGAAACAAGGTTCTGCGTTTGTCTCTGGCGACGAAGACAATTTTTCACAAAGCTTGTTGGGTATCCATCGGACCGGAAGAACTGATATAAATACGATAGTTCTTTCTTAAGAAGGTCATCGCTGCTGCAATAGCGGAAGGCCCGACGGAAAATAGCGTAAACAGAGCTTCTTTTATGGGCCGCATGGTGGTTACTTGCATAGTAAAGCACGATTTCCGCAGTAGAGTCCTTTCGGTGGATGCTTGTTGCGAGTTCACCATCACTGAGTCTTTGTATACTCACGTCTAGGAATAGGAGTGTTTCTCTTGTTGCTGATTCGCATGTAAATTATATAACCGGGAAGACCCCATTCAGACTCTGATGCAATTGCTCAACGTCATAAGTCTTTATGATAACGAATGTGTCATCTACGTAGTGGAGCCACATCTTTGGTTTTAAACTTTGTAAGACGCCTTCTTCTAGTCACTGTCAGATTAGTTCGGCAAGTAGCCCCGATATTGTGGAACTCATTGTGGTGCCCTTCACTTATTGATTGTATTTGCCATCGAACTGACAATAGTTCTTAAAGCAGAGCTTAAGCGTTCATGAAACGTATTGCTTTGGAATGCTGATAGGATTTGCCTCTAGGTGTTGCTCTATGTTGTTAATGGCCAAGTCATGCGGTAGAGAGGAAAACAGAGAAACAACGTTGAACGATATAATACATTCGTCAGGACTTACTTGAAGTCTATGAATTTTCGGTAGGAATGCCTGCAAGTTTCTGACACTGAATTGCGATCCATCAAAGCGGTGCTTTAGGTTCCTGTACAGCCATTAGTAATAGCAACAATTATTTTTCACCCTTTAATCTTGCCTGAACTTCTTCGTTTCGCATGAAAAATGCGTCTACATACGCATGTTTTTCTGTTACATTTAGGTTTTGAAAAGTGCTCGATACCTTGAATTGCGCCTCGTCAGCGGTCTAGCGTCGCTCGTGTACATCTTTCTTCGTTTTTACGCTGCTTATGAGATTGCTTCCACTGCCCTTGGCGTTTGCTGTAAGGCAAAAACATTTCTTATTGACAACCCTCCATGTCGATGCTTTTGCACGAATACTAAATCGGCAATTTTTTTCCTACAAACTATCAGCCTTTAAATTACAGTTTATTTTTAAAAAACAGTGTATGCATATTCAACCCTTTTACTCTAGCCCGCCTTGCCAACCAATTAGGACGTACATTTGTATGCAGGAAATAAGACTTAAACGGTCGCTTCAGCGTCAATGCCATTTAAAGTGAATTGTCTAGATTAGAATCACCCGGAAGATTTAGCATCAGCTAAATATCTTCCGGCGGGTAAAATGCCAAAGGTGGCATATACAAGATATAAGGAAGGAGGACCAAAAATAACAGACTTCAGTTTAAGAATGCGTTTAGGTGTTCAGCAGTCCATTCGGTAAGGACATTTCCGTTATAAGTGTAAGTAGGACTTACCCCATCCGAGAATGAGAAGAGTGAAATCTTTAGTTTGAAAATCCGCCTAAGGGCGGGTATTAGTACGTAAACTTTCAACTGTTTCTAATGAAACCCTTTAGTGAGGTTGGACTTGCGCTAATGACTAACTTCGAAATGCACCGAACGTAGGCCATTGTATGGACTGCAAGAAAACTTTCATTTTGCTTATGGAATTCAAAAAATGTAACGGAATCAATGATATATCACGTTTGGGCGTTTGGTGAGGCGATAACCTGTCCAGTGTGTGCAAATAATATCGGTAAGCCCTACAGTCATCCTGGCTGGAGGCCAGTTAGCCCATATCCGTGTGCAGATCGTATTAATAGAATTGCTCCAGTATTTCCGCAGCGTTGGATGTTGTTCTCCCTTGACCTTCCACCATTATTTACACCATCTTTCACTGACAAGGCTGGAAAGTCAATGTCAATGAACTATCCCCGATGGAAATTTCTCGAGCACACTTGTATGTTTTACAGTTCGTCTTCAGAGGTCCTCTTTGAGTGCGAAGAATACGTTTAATAAAATTTAATACGTTCATTCTAAAAAAGCCATAGTAAACAATTGTTAAAAATAACCAATTCTTATGCCGTTTATTATGATTATTACCCAACGCCTGCAAACTTTAACACAAAAAATAAGGCGAGACAAATTTATTAGAATACAAATAATCCCATTATATAAATTTTCCTCGAATTTTTAATTCCCCTCTTTCTGAAGCAAATTTGCATGTTCAATCGATCTTTTCGTATTAACTTTAGACTCAGCAGGGTTTTTACATGTTTGTGTTAAACAGTGATACTTCTGTATCTGGAGCTCCTGTATTTTGTAATGAATAACAAACGTCTTGGGCCAAAAGTGACAATGATCGCCCTACATGACCCGCGAGGCACTCAAATTCTCGCCCTTCTTCATAATTTTCGTTATTGCTTTTGGCGTTGGAGAATACTCTACTCTCTATCCTTATAAAACCGGTTTCAATCTTGCTGTCCTAGAGAACACTTTATCTATGCCATTTTATCAAATATTTGGCGTGAATGAACTTGATGTAATAACTGGTAAGTCCTTGCGCTGTGATCCCCGTTAATGTTTATTCCGTTAAGTGATCAGTTTCTACTAATTTTCCTAATGCCTTTTGGACCATCCACTATTAAATAAAATGCATGACATTGTACTTGCCGCACGTAACCGAAGCCATGCCTGTGCACAGTTTCTTGTTATCGGATTTGATGTTTCTATAGGTTATTAACCGTAATTTTGCGTACCTATTTTCATCCATTTAGACGGAAACAAAACTTGTCCAGCGTCACTGGTTGGCATCGAATGTTCAATGCCGAATACGTTTACGACAATCTTGGTGGCTGTTTATTTAATGTTCATGGTTGTACTTATTATGAATCTGCTTATTGCCCTTTTCAGGTAAGTACATTATCTCCTTGCATTTGCCATAGGTAGGGGGCTTATAACTGCCAAGGGTTTGCTCCCTGATAGAGACCTTGTCTATCACATACAAGTCATAATCTGTCCATTTACACATTCCATGCCAAACCACGGGCGTCAAAACATCGGTAGGGGTCATGTTATCGAACGGTAGGAGAAGGTTTATTCAAACGCATAAGATTGTTAGGCTCATTGTCCTATTTGGCGTACTTATCACTGAAATGTAAACTCCCTTCGTGTGAACTTATTTAACTGATAATTATTACTGACAAAACCAAGACAAACTAGAATCATCTCTTCTGTTATATATATGGTTGTCATTAAGACTTGGCCCAATCGCAGACAGTAAAATTTCAAAACGTGAGCTTAATTTTAGTCAGCAATTAAGCCATGCACTCCACCTGTCGAGTCACGGTACCACACCCATTTGCTGTGCCTAGAATACTTAGGGTTGCCTGGAAGTTGAATTCATCGATATGTGCTCTTTTAAATGAGCAACATGAGCTTTTTGCCTTGCATTCTGGACCTAGTGTTCAAACAGGTGTTTGTGTGGTGAAGAAAATTATTGACATCTTTAAAAACGAATGATTTCTTCTTACTTATATGTTGCCCTCAGCGAGATATTTGCTTTAATCTTTCCAGTTACATCTTCGATACTGTCACGGAACAGGCCGATGGAATTTGGAAGCGTAACAGATTTTACGTCACGAAGTCGTTTCACAATCAGTCTGTTTTACCATGGCCACTTGGCGTTCCCTTTGAACTCATAGGCTACATACGCAATAAGGTTGCTGAAGGTAAATTCAGTATTTGTATGTGAAAAATATCTGTAGTTTGAAACTTGCTTACTTGATGCATTATCTGACCTTCGCAACGTTGCTCCGCCGTGTGTTTATCATGATCCCCAAATTAATAGATAAAGAAATGAAGAAATCAGGAAAAAGAAGAAAAACCACACTGATCAGTCGCATACATATGCATGGTGGGCTCGAGCTGACGGATAAGCCGAAAAAATTTCAAAAGGGGTTGCCTGAAAAGGTGGTGCAGCTCCTGGAAATGCGTTACATGCTGGAGGACCACTGCCGGGAGGCAATACTATTAAGGAGGAAAGAGGCGGAAGAGACGACACTTTCAGCTCAACTTACCCAAATGAACTGCGAGTAAGTGCTCACGTTTTAATCATTGCCGCACCAACCATGCTTTTCGAGGAAGACAGCGTTAATGGCATACTAAACCATTTAGAGAGGAGCAGGAAATCAGTAAGGGCCTAAAGACCTGTTATCCTAGAAGAATTTTCGCTTAAAACTGTACTCAGTTAAACAGTCATCACAAGCACAAGGTGAGCTGAAGTATCCATGTCTGGCGAATTCGGAGTAGTTGGCCAGTATCTGACCAGCCCATGGCTAACTGAAGACGAAAAATGAACCAGAACTGAACCTTCTACCCTCATAATTCGGCCAGTGAGACATTCTTATTTGGATTGCTGTTTGCCTTGCAAAACTGCGTGTGGGTCCTTAAACGAAGCTTTAAAACAAAAATGGACCAAACAACCAATTTCATCTCGCAATAAATGCCTTTGACGATCGATATTTAGTCCTCAGGTGTTTCGTTCCCGGCACTGATTAAAACATGTGAAACACTTTACGCTTAGGTCAGTTTATTTTAAGGTTAATTCGGTCATTTCTAAAGTTGAAACCATTCCGTTAAAATATACCTTTTTGGATGGAAATTTTCAGGATACATGTTCCCTTTTTGCACGAAATTAAGTACTATTTGCATAACTTGGGAGATTATCGCGGTAAATATGTTGTTTTTTAGACTGGACCACTTGGAAAAACTTAAGGAATCAGAACGATTTGTCCGTGAACTGCCTATACGATACGTTCCAGAAACCTTTGAAGACCAGTTTCCGGGTAAAGTGGAGTTTCAGACTTGATCATTCTACTTCATGGTTTACTGATTGTATGCCTTTAGCCAGATGCTTAATATTTAGTTCGGTGTATTTCGCTAGTAGTTTTGGATGAGTCAACCAAAGTTCTACTCCCCAAAATTTCAGAAAATTTAATATTATTAGGGAGAAGAAAACTAATGACTGTATACTGGACTTCCACTGAAATTCACTAATTCTAGTCGCTCTTGCCCCAACTTCTTCAATCTAACGTTCTCTGTCGTGCTTCTTGATGCCTAGCGTTAGACGTGTCTGGAAATCAATATTCAACACTTAAATTCATCTTTTAAAATTCATAATGCTAGGGGTCTCTATCTCTACTTCGTCGATGATAGCGCACTAAACAGATGAATACGGGTGACGGACTGCGGACATAGTCGCCATCGGGTGTTCCAAAGTTGGCCCTACCATCAGCAGGTAGCATACAGTGGTCACAGCAGTCCGTCTAAAATGGCCGCGTAGTCCTCCTTGGCACAAAATAGATGTTATACAGTGCCATCAGCTGAACAGTGTTCTCCTTCAAGATGGAGGCGAAACTGCATACAAATTTTCTGCCGTAAGACTCACTCAATTACACATTAACTACCTCCGGAGCTGACACAGATGCAAATAAATTCACCCTCACGGGATTGTGTAACGAGCGTCCGACCAAACGGCTATTCTAAGCTGAGCTCGCTGCGGATGCGGGTAGACAAGGCGAGTGATAATGCCGATATAAGCATACGCTTAAGACTTGTATCAACCGCTTGCAACTCAAGCTTCAAATTTGTGGGGCTTCCCACAGAATCGCAGACGTGAGGCAATCCCGCAAAAACTGGGCAGCCCTCTTCGAAGCTAACATAATAGCCGCTTCTGGCCAATTGCAACTCTATCGTGATACGAATGAAGAACGAGGGACTGGATATCCTATGCATGAACGTTACAGGCTCTTCATCTTCAAGCACTGCCCATGAGATTCGACCATATGCGCATCGATGAAAGTCTTCAGTTAAATAACACAGTCTAGCCTGCAACACTATATTCCATCCCACCTGTACACACACATGCTGTATGCGATAGGCTGCCAGACTCTCTCCAAAGTGCGCACATACAAGTTAACTTTCCGTAACTTACTCTAAATCGCTAATGATCCAAGAATATGATCCAGTTTTGAAGCACCGGTATGACTAGTTAAAGATCACATAAAAAGTAATGCTCAACTCACCTAGGTGAAAATCAGATGTTTCGATGTAAATTTAGCCGAGCTGCTCAACCTTGGCAAACCCTGCAATAGAGCGCAAATCCGGTTTTCCCAGCGTTATCTCACCGTCGAAGCCTGGTGCTCAAGGGAAGTGATGAAGCATTAAATGCCACGCATGTCTGCTTCTCTGTGAACCTATTCATTTTCGACGCACGCCTTGCACCCACATAGTCGGGTATCAATGAACGTTATCGCTTGCTTCGGTTGCACTGTTGCCGTGAGAATGCGTGCATTTTTGAATTACTGGTAGTATGTATATTTAGACGTTCTCGGTTTAGCTACTTAGTCGGCCGTGACTTCGCTTAGAACCTAGATGACATCGTCGGCACCTCTAACAAATTTATCGATTTGAAGTTGTATTGCGTAACGCCGTAACAGTAGCACTCAGAAGAATGGTGTGACCTTGATTTGGTCTATACCTGTATCCGTGCTGATGTCTGTAGTTCAGAACGATGAGGGACGGTGCCTGGGAAGCATGACAAGCATTGCGAGTAATAAGAGGTTTTGACAGATTTTAATCATTAATTGGACGCAGTTATGAAAAATTCGGTGGCCTTGGTGGGATTTGAACCCACTCCAGTGAGAGGAAGGCTGTAGTGTAGCAAACGCTGTAGCCGCTCGAACTACGAAGCCCCATCGGGAGCTATGTTCATCGCAAATTACCGCTAACGAATGTTTACGGCTGTCTTCCACTACTGCATGAAAACACTTTCCCTATGCAAAAAAGACATAAAGTATGTCAGAGGCAGTATTTCGCAAGGTTTGTTAATACATTTCCTCACTGATATTGGCCATACGCATTCAAGTGCGAGTTTACACAAATAAGCGTTAACCTGAGAAATTTTTATCGAAAACAAAATTATACGTTGTTGCAATGGCGTCATCTGCATTTCATCCCTCGTCTGTACACCTTTGGGCTCTGCCTTAAAAACGTTATTTGCTGAATTCTGACTTCAATTTGTAACAACTTTGATAATTTTATAGATAATAAAATCTAGGACACAAGGTTTTGCTGATCGCACACATTTTACTTGCAGAATCCGCAGAGGTAGGAGCTCGGCTGCGAAAGCTGGTAAGATCTTCTATTTAGGGCCTCCAACTCAGAATACCTTAGCAATTTTTCATGGTTTGTGGTCGATTGGATATTATTAATACTTTATTTATTATACATCTAGTTTAATTCAACGTGAATTTGTTTTAATTTTCCTTTAATTCCTTTTAGTTTCCAAAGTATATAGCTTGCCAAAGTATGCTTAGTCGATTTTTAACCTCTGGATAGGTTTTCCATTTCATAATTCTCGCAAAAATAGCTTCAGATTACCAAAAATGATTATGCTAGGTGGTTTATTACTTCGTCAGAAGGAAACAGTGTTTCAGCCTGCCGAGATCGTTCGCGCTCGGGTTGTGAGTCGTTTTCTGGCGGAGAAAGGCTAAACATGAGCATATAGTTTGCGAGGTGGACGGCAAGTTCTTTTCGGATCCCGAGGTATTCCAAATTTTCCCGGCCCTGGATTTTAATGTTCAAATGGTACAGGTATTCGGTAGCGCGGGGAGGATATCTTTGATCTAATTCGAATTCCAATTTTCAGCGTTCGACTCCTAGAAACTTAAGCTACGAAACAATGAACTCTGGTTTGACCATTTGTGGCAGAGGTCCTTGTTCCTGAACTTGTAGGACCAGTGTGATGATCAAGCTCCGAGAACGGTCAAAAATGACTTTGTTTGGAAACCGTGTTGTAAGAGTTTGGCGTAGGAGGCCAATATTATTAAAGTTAGGTTCCAATTTCGAAATGTTTTTTTTTAGCTGCGAAGGAGTATTTAAGCATAGTTGTTATAAAACGTATTGAAATATAATCCCAGATAATTTCGATCATGCCAGGGTTCTCTCTTTTGAATGCGTTTCTCTTCGACAGCCTGCAAAAGCCACGCTAGGTAAAATTGTGCACTTAAGTAGTACAAATCTTTTTCATTACTTTTTGATTGGCTTATAAATTCAAATAGAGTTCACAGAAAACATGCGAAAATATCCTTTCTTGTGCTAATTTTCTGCAAATCAAATTTTCATCAATTTTTTACTATAAAAAGGGCATATTTCGGACGACGTTTCTCCATATCAAACTGTGTCTGAGATAGACCTTTTCATGCATTTGAGTGTTAGATTTAGAGATCACGAACTGTATACTTTCCATTTTAAGAACATCACGCATTACACTGTGCCAAAACAAGATACCGTATATTGCCCATTAAAAATTTTGCTATAAATGTGGGCCATGTTGCCTACATCACAAGAAGTGCTTCAGAAGAAAATTCGGTTGTTGAAACAAGAAGATTATTAGCCTGACGTTTCGGATTCTTACTCGAACTTAACATCAGACACAGTCGCGGTTGCCGTATCGATAGACGCACAGATAAGATGCTAATGAAATTGGCATTTCTTCGGCTTAAACTATATGCTTAGCACAATTCTTTTCAGAAAAAAATAATGGTTCTTGAGCAAAACGTGATTTGCAGCAGGATTATCAATATCAAACTGCTCGAAAGTCACTCTTCCAAGTCTAAAATGTGTAACGATTTCGATTAAAATTACATGTGATTCGTCAACTACTGGACGTAAGACTGAAAGGGCACCATCAACATCTAAGTCGTCTTCCTGTGCTCTGCACCCTCATTCACCAAGCAGTGCAATACGGCTACATTTTAATTGAAACTGAAGACTCTACGTGCGATTTATCGGTCGTAAACTGTGACTGAAATATCTGAGCTGGGCCAGGCAACTCACCAATCACGCACAAAATTAAAACTTTTGAATTTGGTTTTCACATGAAGATGGGGAGAGATTGCTGGGCATTTCTGAACAGCTCATCGTCATCTCCATCGCAGATTGAAAGTTAATTTGTTCTTCACCAGCGTATAGAGCGTCCTGAGAAACTCAATTCATTCGTGGTTTTTAGGACTCGGTCAATGTTGCCCCTTTTATCAATAGTCGAAACCACATAATTCGCAAGCAGTGCCACTTTGTAAGTTAACTTAAAATTGGCGTTAGGCCCTCTTTACTCGCCAGCTTCAGACATTTTCAAAGTGGGCATGCTTTATGCACTTGGCCAAATTGGGCCCGTTTTCAAGCTGGGCATATATACCCGCCAGTTCGACCGTCCTTTTCGACGATGGCCACCGTATGCACCCCAGCAGGGTTGGCGCAGGGACGGTGACTTGCGCTGGATTATAATGAGAGTAAACTTGTACTGCATTTAACTTATTATCTGTTCCACTCCTCCACCTGGCCCTAGTTTCAAGGCAGAGTCATGAAGACCAGAGATGAAAGAGGGCGCAGGCTTACGCACTGTGGTACGACACAAACAAAAACACAGCAAACACAGGGAGTGGCGGCTCTAATACCAACTGAGTGGGAGTGCCAAAAAGGCCACATTAAGAAGGAGTCGTTGCAGCCTGACTTTCAGTCCGCCAGTCGTTCCTTGCGAACACACGCACAAACGGGGAAAGGGCGCAGGTGGCTGGCGCGGCCGGAGCCGCCCCTGGGCGTAGCACCACACCTGGCTCAGATCCCACGGAGTGGGAGTGCCATAAAGGCCACATTTAGAAGGAGCCATTGCAGCCTGACTCTCAGTCCGCCAGTCAGCCCCTCCACACAAAGCACACTTTGGGCTGACCACGCGGTTCGAGTTATCCCGTCAGTTGGCGACTTTCAAAGTCACGACTTTTAGCGCACCTTGATATATTGAAGTGCGTCAGATTGCTTATAGTGAGGAAAATGCACTGAGCGGTCGACCTCACTCCACCCTCCAGAATCACATCAACGTCCGAGCAGGTCAGCTGTCTGATGCGGGAGTGGGTGGGCGTGTATTCATCGACCAAATATTACAACTGCGACTCCTCTAAGTCAGGCATGACTAGCAGCAGTCAAATTCTTTCCTATCTGATTTCTCCGCTGCAGTATTTTATTTCAGTTATGATGAGGCCCTGTAGCGCGTAAATAAACGCGATAGCTTACCTACACAGATAAACTTTTTACTCAGCGTAAGCAACCATTTTCAGCGCCATATTCCCTGTTATCAACAACTCCATGAGCCGTGCGGTCCGGTGCTAACCAGGGCTGTACTTTGTCGTCCATTCTACCTAAGCACGCTATTGACGGGTTTCTGGGCAGGAAATTCGGTGGTTCAAGGTTTTGAAGCTGTCGAATGTGCCCCGGGGTGGAAGGTGTCCGACTTCAAGTGAGCTTCCTATATCACCCCGAGATCTTCAACTTTGTGTGAACCACTGAGCATTGCTAATAAAGGAAGCGCTGTGGCCAAAACAGTCGATATGTCTAAGGAAATTGCGAAAAGAAAATAGTTTTAAGCTGCAGATTGGACTGGGAGAAGGTAAACTCGTGATAAATGACTGTTACATTTAAGAAGTGACCAAATTCTGTTATCCTGACCTCCAGCTTCGGCCATGCGGACAAAATATAGATGATATAGTCAACCAAATGTACGTTACTCAAAAGGTGGCCGCCAACGGTTTTGATGTGTATAGGGATAACTTGTGATACTTAATCAAAGTAAACATACAGGGACCCCTGATGTCATACGAGTCAGTCTTCTGCGATTGTGAATGCCAAATTATCGGTCCGGAAAATGAGCAAACAGGTACGGGACAATCGATGCATCTGGTCATTCGAGTTAACTACATGGACTCCGTGTTGAATGAGGTAGTTCGCACTTATTGCAACAACAGCTTATGTATAACATAAGTCGTCTTAGAAAAATCATCAATGTCGGTTGTGCGCCTTCTTCGTCACTCTCCAAGTGAGTTGAGGCAGGCTCTCCTCAAACTTTGGCGCTTAAATAGAAGTGACGAAGAATGTAGCTCAAAGGTCAGCTGCAAGCCGACCATAGCATCCCGAAGTTCTTACTCTGATCTTCGAAATTCAGTTTTTGCCACGCAAAGATTGGAATTCCTCAGTCGTTCCTGGTAAATTGCCAAGGTTTGTCAAGTTTAGAGAAGCATATTTAGCAAAATCAGTGACATTGTACCGCCCAGACACGCTTATGTCTTTTGAATTTTTACTTCAAACTCGCACAAGGTCAAAAGAAAAATTTTCGATACTGCATTTTCGCGTATTTTGCGTCACTCGGGTAAACTAAAAGAACTAAGGCGTTATGTAATGTGAAAAATTCTGGTTATTAACGCCACGCTGATTTCTAGTATTTTCACATTATTTTGCGGGTACAGGTAAAAGCAGTTACTTTTGTGGTCAACGTCACGCTTTTAACCGAAACACCAAGCAGAGGCTTAACTCATCGTTTGCCCAGGGAACTTTTTGCAACTCGGTTTACTTCTTGCATTAGACGTTTTGTTAATTATTAGTGAAAGTTAAGTAGTTTAGAGAGCTGTGAGGAGATATCTGATTTTTTTCATTTTTTTCACCGTAATCTTGTATCATTGTTTCCGAACAACAAGCTCTTAACAAAAGACACCGCAAGGTCACAGGAGGAACCGCAATCTCTTGCTCAGGAGATCGCTAATATGGAAGCGACCTTTGAGCAGCTGATCGGACTTCTGGAGAATATGCAGAAGCACTTTTCTCAAATGCGATAATTTGTTAAGCTACTTTGCGTGTTAACTCCAACTGCTTGTTCTTACATCGTCTTTCAGATTTTTATGCCACTCTGATAAGGTCTATCACCTAATAAAATATTGATTAAAAACTTTTTTCCTCAGCTGCTTTGATTTTATTGCTAACAAATTCCGGAATTAAGACAGTTGTGTAGCGTCGCATTGGTGAATTTATTAGGTCGAATACCATGGTCAACTGGCCTACATAAAAAGGCATATTGTGAATATATCTGGGCGCAGCCGACAGAGCGCGAGGTCGTGGTTACTCTCATGAATTAATTTACCCATTCATGAACGATTAAGAATATTAAGGTTATTAGCTAGTGAGTTTTCCTTCCTCAGGCGAAGGTTTCTACTTGCCTCATAAAATTTGCATAGACTTCCAACGAGATTTTCTGCTGGAAAGAGTACTTCGATCTTCCCATGAAATATAAAACGGTTCTAATATTATCAATGGGATGACGAAATGCATCCAACATCCTCGCAGGTTACATGATTTACCTCATTTGCCGGCATTTGCCAGATTTTCATACATATTTTAACAGTTAATGGTACCAATTATGGGTATTTCAAATGTAAAATGAGTTCTATTCTTGGAGTTTAAAGGAACTTTTACTTACTTTTAGGCCTTTTTACTTTATCGAATGCACCTTTCCTAAATGTGCGCTCGCTACACTTCATCCGTACATCAAAGGAAAAAAGGCGTTCGCAGGTTGATCTATCCTTCTTGATGTTTAGAGCAGTGATTTCTGTGCAGACTGCAGAAATGTGTGCACGGCGCGTGGGTTGCTTGCGCATTGTGCCTGGCGAGTAGTTTTTAGATGTTAAACGTGAACGCACAGCGAACTTTCTTGGTTTGCCATGTTTTGTGCTACCCCTTTTCTCATTGATCATATCATATTGTCAGATGTGTGCATATGGCTCATTGCTTTCTGAAGACATAGTCAACCTCGCTGAGCAAAACGTGAGAATGCCGAAATAGTCCTCCAGATAAGCGTTTACCCTTCTTTTTATATGATGACCGAGGACCGTATTTTCTCCACTTTGGGTCATGCCTAGATCTCTTGATGTTCTCTCGAAAGAAAATTCAATTGTCTGGTATACTTTGATGGCAAGATTAATTGCTTTCAGAAGACTAAGAGGCAATCACAGGGACATGGTGTTTATTGTCCTGCTGTTTCATATTCTCTCTTGCGTTCATCACCAGAAACATATGCCGAAAAGGGTCAATTGGGTGCGTAATCCTTTTGAGTACCTCGCACTTAGACTTCATGAATAAGAACGTTTTTCCCAATAACCTCATCATTATAATTTTCAAAACGAACTTCATATTTGCTCTCAAGAAGAAAATTGAGCAAGAAGCGGTTTCCTACCAAATGATCACAACAAGTTAACTGTTCATTTATTTTTCTCTAGAAGACAGCGTGAATTTAATATCAGCAGGATAATATTGACTTTTCTGCGGGCTGTTGATGCAGGTCGTTTAAAGTATGCTCAAGCAGATGTCAGCATTAACGTAGGATTACAAATATAGCTACTCATTAACATCAAGTAACCTTTTATGTGTACAATTGTGTCATAGCAATTTTCGTGGTTTGCGTTTTCAGTGTTTACCCTGCGAATGGTTACATTCTTATAGCTGGAGCTAGACATTCTAGGAGAATCCCCGTTGACTGCTTTACCGGGCATTATGCTTCATTGTTAAAATACTAAAAATGCATGAATTCTCTTCTTAATTTAATAGAGTTCACTTAACAAACGCAGGTATTAACCCTATTTACTAGCCCCATCGTTTGGTGATTTGACCCTGTGGAAGTATACAAACATCCATTTATTTTCTCCGAGTTAAATTTCAAAAATTTCCGTGCATATCTGTAAATCATTTTGGGAGGAATTGAACGGTTAATGTTCGTTAACTAGGGGTTTAATATACAACTGTACCCTAGTGGCCCCTTACAACGTGCATTTTAGAAATAGGGAAATCTGGTCTGCTGATCATTTCCCTTGGCCGCATAGGGGAGCAGATTGGAGGCAAAATGCGTCTTCATTTTCCATGCTTTTTCAGTTGCGTTTGTTTATACACCTCCTCCGTTTCTGCATAAGGCTTGCAATTCAATGTTTCTCGATGCGTAAGACAACGATTGCGCCGAGACAGAAGTTGTAAGAGAAAATGGCCATAAATATGGCACCGTCGATCGGGTGCGCATTTTTATAAAAAGCAAGCATATTTTAAGGGACCGTGTGTTATGAAGCCGGTTGAAGATTTTTTGTTATTTTTAAAGTTAAATAGGTAGTTTCGAACGTTTTGGACTGTTTAAAGTGTTCGAGAATTTCAAATATTCGCCAATGGCCAAGGTCCCTAAGCCCCCACGAATAGCGTTAGTGAACTTTATTCATAGTCCCAGCCGTTATGGCTTGGGCGATTTTTTTCCCTGGTGGTGCGGTTTATCTAAGATCCCATGACCAATCAACCCTAAATCAAACAACATACCTTCTCAGCCTGACATTAGGCGATGACTGGTAACAGCCCGCAAATATGTCGGAGGCAGACTATCGTGCATTTTCAGGAAACAAAGTCAACCCTATTCTCTCCGTTTCCTCAGGTCGAGTTTCAGAAGGTAAACGGATTGCTCCGTTGCAGTAGATTTTACCTTTTTCCATTCATTTACAAGAGTGTGGGTGTAAGGCATTCTTACGTGATCTCTGAATAATTAAATCATTTAACTGCTGTAACTACATCCTTCTCATTTTACAGTTCAATTTACGTGCTAGTTTTTCTGGCTCACAAACTTATTTAGTAACCAACTTGGGCAGTGGCACGTACGTACCTCGAAAATATGCGCTTGCCTTAAGTGCGAATGTGTGTTCTCTCGATGGTCAGCTATATGAAGCATCCGCTACGGCTGCGGCCTCTGAATGAGACGGCGTTTGCTGAGATTTCGAGTAAAGCCCGAGCTAATAAGGTTAAAAAATTACTCGAATAAAAATTTGCTATCAAACAGAGAGTTTAATTTGTGAAAAGATCGTTGTGACTTCAGTTCACTCCGTCAATAGGCTATGGGCTATAAACATACACAATAAGAACAGGCAGCTCGTACTAACAGTAATAACTCATCGCTATAACTTTTTGAAAAAGTGTTCGACTTATTATAGGCATAACAATAGTTGTAACAATACAGGCGTTATATTTATTAAGAAATCCTAAGAAATGTTGTATTTACGAATGTGATTATCATGAAGAGCACAAGCAGTTGTTGTAATCGGAGCACTACAATCATCAGGCCAGTCTCCGTTGTAAGTTAAAGCGATCGGGCACCAGAATGAGGGGTTTATTGTGCACAGAACCTCGAGTTGCTGTCTCGGGCAGCATTGTTGGCTGTCGGCCGCAGCTCTCAACCCCCTCCACCCTCCAGATACCAAATAAAGTGAGGGGTTGAAAATGGGGCCAACGATGAAACGAACGAGTAAATCCCATGCATATACAGGTTTTAAAGCGTGCTGATGGTGACAGGTGCTCGAAACCCGGCAAGAATGATACTGCGACCTGTGTAGAGGCGTATTCGGGGCATCAGCCAAAGGGTGTGCTTGCCTGGTGTCGTCAAGAGGTGCGGGTAATTTGACACGTTGGCATGAGTGAAAATGGCGCGTGTGACGCAGTGCATCCCAGAGAATTCTGAGCCAGGCGAATCCGTCAGGGAATAGTTTCACTTTACTCCGGGCTCTACAATTGGATGGAGTGTGGAGTGTGTCTTATGGAGTGGAGTTTTATCGAGTTATGTACAGAAATGAGCTGTCGATCAGGGAGCTCGTGAGGGAAGATGCCAGCCATAGTGACAGCAGGAGTGTCCGAAAAAGGGAAAAACAGCCAGTGTTCACACGGCCGAAGGACTGCTCTTACAATCGTTTTGGAAGCCGGCGGCTGAGTTATGGTGGAAACATCGTCTTCATTCTTAACGAGATATCAGGTACTGCATTTTACTAGCCGTGGACACTCTTAATGACACAGGGAAAGCAGGTAGTCAAAGTCAAGTTGGCGTATGATTTCAGTCGTTTCCGGTGGTTGTGTTTCGATCATGTCGGGTTCATCGATTGGTAGCGTCTGAACAGTGTTTTTACTCTAAGCAATACGCTCATCCGGTCAAATCCCAGTTTGTAAAAGGCAGAAGGCACCAGAATGAGGGATTTATTGTTCAGTGTGTCTAGTAGCCCATGATCTGTCGGCCGCTGTTCAAGTGGCCCTTGGATATCCACGACCATCTGGACGCAAGTGCGTGCGCTAGTGGGTCAGTAAAGTGTCTGCAGGTCAGTGAGTCTGAAACCGCTCGTTGCGACGTCGCATGACCTGGGGCAGTGAGTCTTGAACAAGGAAAACTGACGCGGATGGCTTTGTGGGGCTTCAGCTACAATCATTTGAAAATTTGATGTGAGGGTATAAAATGTTGGAGAGTTTTATCAATTGCCGATGGTGTTAACTTATGTCACAGACTGCTGTGCAAACAGCCGGTGGGCGAGATAAAACAGTGGCGCTTATTTATTTTTTTAAAGTCGAACAATTACATAAGTGACAATTCTGAGCTTACTCCTTTGATTTTTTAAACATACTCGATAGACTGACTTCTAAAAAACAATTCATTTGAAATTTATTGGCAATTTAAAAGCTCTGGTATTAAATATATGGAGCGCTTGTCGTTCCACTTGTGGAAAACCTAACAGGCGCTGCCAAGGTAATTAGTTTACAAGGCCTTAAAAAATGATCCAATTAGTCCAAATTATATCCATAAATAACTTGGTCGAAATATTACTTGGGCAAACGTGTAAATCTAGTTTAAGCATAACCCTTTCACCCGCGATCGATGAAAAAAGAGTAAAATGATGGCAAAATAAGCCTGGTTAATGTGTGAGGCACGTGTGGTAGTGGTTTTTTTCGCGACAACTGCGTATGGGCTGAACTCTAGTCGTATCAATTAGAAATAACGAATATTCTACTAAGATAGAAGAGGGATAAATACCTATCTAGCATTTTTCTGTCTCGTCATACTTAATCTAACGCGCTTTGAAATTATCATGGCACTCATCGACTCGGGATCAGGAAGGTTGAACGTGGGGGGGGACGATAAACTTATCCTCGAACTTCTGGTCAGATGGCAGGGGTCCGTTATGGATATGGCCTGATGGCATTTGCCAACTTTGTAAGATCAGCTGTTGATGTCTGACTTATGTGAAACGAGGAAGCAGCACTCATGTCTTACGCATAAGTGGGCTAATCGTAGCAGCGTATGTTCATTATGAAGACCCTGGGCGCTCCGACCTTCTGGTCCGGTCCCCTAGAAGGAGAGAAGTTAGACACCAGCTGGTAGGATAATTTTATTCTGTACAGAACTATCGCAGAATGGGTTGAAGGAAGTTGGCTGCCGGACGAAAGCACGTCTAACCGCCATTTCTGCGAAGTCCCAAGTGTCAGACCTTCCGGAGTCGTCACAGGGAGGTCAGATGCGAGTCAGCCTTGAAAGATAATTGTCCCGTGTGGACAGCGAAGATTTTAAAGTGCCAAACAGCCACTGGTGTGCGCGTGCATGTAGACGTGAGAGGTTCAGCGTTCAACATGTGCACGGCGTTGGGTCACTAAAAGGGCACCCTTCCCAAACCGGAGTTCGGGTGAAAAAAATCCGAACGGAGTAATAATAGTTTAAGTGGGTGAATGAGGTGCGTACCAACAGTTGGTTTATGGACAGCGTGGGCGACTGCAGCTGGCTGGAAGGAGCCAGGTTGAGAGGGCAGCCGGAGAAAGTCGGGGTTTAGGTTGAAGAGTTGAACGTCAAAGACAAATCCGTATGCCGTGTCAGTATTTGTTGCGTTGAGTGAGATATCAGGTATTGGGAAGAAGGCCCGGGCGCTGGCCCTGACGGAGGGGCTGCTCAGCTGGATTCGAAAGGGAACCATCGCCAGGACTCGATGGACTGAAAGTGGCTGATTATCTCCATCTCGCTTCACGACAGGGTGTCGGTACCTAAATTCTCTATATCGTGGTCATATCAAATGACACGGGAAAAATTCATTTGAAGTCAAGAGACTGGATATTTGTGATGATGGAGCTCAGCGACGACTAGCAGTTGCGTGTTCGATCTTATCGTGGTCACCAATATCGTAGCAGGCTAAGTTGATTGGGGAGGACCTGGCCACTACGATCTTCAGGCCCGGTTCCGTAGAAGTAGATGAGTGGGACGCCAGTTGGGATGATAGTTTATTCTTTACACAACTATCGCAGAAGGGGCTAGGAGGAAGTTGGCTGCCGGGCGAGTGCACGTCCGGTCGTCGCCTCTGCGATGTGCCCCGGTGTTAGAGCGTCCGAAGTCGTCACAGGGCGTCCAGCAAGGTCATGTGTGAGTCAGCCTTGACGATGATTCGCCCGTGTGCATAGCCAGGATTGTCGAGGGCCAGACAGCCACTAGTATGTGCGCGTACATGTAGATGCGAGAGGTTCAGCGTTCAACATGCGCATGGCATTGGGTTGCTACAGGCGCCTTGATGCAAGATAAATCAGTGTGTTCTTTGAGTGTAGAGTACCCGCAGAGTATCCACGCCATCAAGGATGGCGGTAGAGTGTAATTTAGTGTGAGACTAAGTAAAACAGCGGAAGAGAGAATCTATGCTGCATGTAATCTTTAAGTGCCCACTCTGACAGAGGTCTCTTGAGGGACTTTGGTGGGTGCTGTGACAAGGACGCATCTCACTATCTGAATATGCGGTGCATTTATAGCGGGTCGATGGTTTTCAGATGGGCATGATCATCAGTTTCATGCGTCTCATTGGTCGTCATATATGGAACAGGTCGTGAGACACACAGTACGACCATTTCAATGCCAAAAAATGTAGACCTTAATCGTCAAAGCGAACAGCAGAAAGGACTTGCCTCTTGAATTCATACATATAAGTTTTTATCTAGTCCGTGTGGACTGGTCTTCCATGAGGCAGGAATCGGTGAAAGGGTGGAGAATAATGCCCGCAATCCATCCGCACTATGGGGCAGTTCGTATGCAAATCCCGGCCTTCCTCTCAGTTGTACGTGAATTAGTTTACAGTGATGGTAGAACTGCACCTTCTCTTCCGCACTCTCCCTCACTTCCTTCACACTCATGTGCCTGGTGTCAAGCCAGAAAACACGCCACTCACGCCTGGGCCGCGTAAAATGGACAAGGATTTCATACAAACCAGAAAGGGGTGGCTCGTAGCCCAACTGACGGTAAGGAAGAGCAGTTGAGCCTGATTCAGTTCACTTATCGACCACTCAACGTAAACCCACCCCAGGCTGCTTGTGAGGTCGTGTGGCTGTCCTGCGAACCTAAAAATACAAACCACGGACACGCATCTTCGCCACCACCGTCGATGATGCAGAGGCCGACAAAGCCGCCTTCAGCAAGAAGAGGCCGCTGGTAGGCTTTAACTTCCTCATTGGCAAGGGTCCCTTTCCCAACGACCAGACCGCTCGGGATGTCGCAGTCACTGTGAAGAAACTCGGTGGCGCCATCATCCTTGAGGTGCGTTTTTGTTAGGTCATGCTTTCGCGGTGGTTCAGCGGTCCTGTCAGCTGGTGTTCTGCGGATCGAGGTAAATGCCTTCTGTTCAAGTGGTGTGGGTGTGTGTGTTGCCTTACCAGTGGACTGGAAAGACAGACGGCGATGGCTCCGTCATATCCCCTGAGTAAGTAAATCCTGGTGTGTGCGTTATGGGGGCCAGGTCATGGTGTGGCGCACGAAGACGGGTACGCCGATCCGTCAGCCAATGCGCCCACTCCCACATCAGGCAACTGACCGGCTCGGACAGTGGTCTGATTTTGGGGTTGGGGGAGAGAGTGACGTCGACAGCTCAGCACATTTCCTCACTATAAACAATCTGACGTGCTTGAAACTATCACGGTGCGCTAAAATCCGTGGCTTGGAAGGTTGCCAACTGACGGGATAACTCGGACCGCCTGGTCAGCCCAATTGTGTGTTTTGTGTGTAGTGGCTGATTGGCGGACTGAGAGTCAGGCTGCAATAACTCCTTCTTAATGTGGTCTTTATGGCACTCCCACTCTGTGGGATCCGAGCCAGGTGTAGTGGTACGCCCAGGGTCGGCGTTGATTTCCACTTCAGGCAGGCGATCGATGGCGGCGTCAGAGATTGTAGAGGGCTGGTTGAGAACGCTTTGAAAGTGTTCTGCTCATTGCGTCAGGATTTGCGTCTTCTTAGTGAGCAGCAGCCTGCCGTCAGCACTGAGAAGAGGGGCGGCGCCTTTGACGGGAGGTCCGTATACAGCCTTGGTGGCGGCGAAGAAGTTCTTCCATTCGTTTCAGTCCGCATACCCGTGGATTTCCTCGGCTTTGCGCGTCATCCAGGCATCCTGCATCTCCGGACGAGAACATAGTCAAAGAGGTGCCAGTGTCCCGATCGAGGATGTACCAGGTCGCGTTTTGCCGCTTTGGGAGGCGGAAGAAGGTGTTGGTCAGCAGGAGACGGTGTTCGGCGCAGGTTCGCAGGAGAAGAAGACCGTTTTCATTGAAGCCAGCAAGACCATGAGGATCCAGCACTCCTCTCCACAAGACACGGCTCTGTGCCGACGCGAGCGTTAAAGTCTCCAAGGACAATAAACTTATCCGCCTTCGGCACAGTCGCCAAGAGGGAATGTAGATCCTCGTAGAATTTGTCCTTCGCCGCATCAAAGCTCGTCATTGCGGGAGCGTAGGCACTGATGATGGTGGCGAACTTGTCTCCCCGAAGAGACAGACGGAGGTTCATCAGGCGATCATTGATACCCTGCGGTAGACAGGGCAGACGTCCCACGATGCCGTTCCGAATGGCAAAGGCGACACCAGCGTCGCGTCGCTCTGCCTTTGGTCGGCCGCTCCAGAAGAAGGTGTAGCCGGCACCTAGCTCCTCCAGCTGACCCTATTCAGAGAATTGGGTCTCGCTGAGAGCAGCAATGTTAACCTTGTAGCACGCCATTTCCCGAGTGACTAGTGCCGTCCTCCTTTCCGGCTGGTTGCTCCTCCGATGGTCTAAAAGGGAACAAACATTCCAGGCTGCTAGTGTGAGCGGACTCACCCGAGCAGCCCGGAGGGTAACCCGAAGGGTACGGTTGGGGGGAATGGGATAGGAGTTGTATATATTGTTTAGAGTTTTTTGACCGCATGTAATTGCAGTCTGCTAGCCACGGTCTGCTGCAGCTGTCCTGAGACCCAGCATTTGTTTATGGCATCTTTTCTAGCCGCCTCCCCCGCGAGAGTGTAAGCAGTGCTATCCCTAAATAGGGCTGCTTAGTGACCCAGGTGGCTTCCAAACTCCACTATGGGTCACGATTTGGATTAGTGAGAGAACGACCGATTCGCCTGGGCCGCCTACTTGATTGCATGTCGCCCTCGCCGTAGGTATTTTCGACCATGAGGAAGGAAGGAAGGGTGAGGATAGAGGGAGAAGAAGAGGAGTAGAAGCAAGAGTAAAAAGAGGAGGAGAGAGGAGGGGTGTGGGATAAGTAGGAGGGAAGAGGGGAGTGGGGTGGGAAAAGGAGAGGAGGAAGGGCAGTGAGGATGGGAGAGGGCAAGAACAGAGGGAAGGGAGCAGACGTACCGGGTGTGAAAACACACACAACACCGGAGACCCTCACCTGGTTTAGCCCGCTGGTCGTGGCGGTTGCCCGGGTTGTGGCCGCTGGGAAGAACCAGCTTCGAGGAGCCACAGGTGAGAGCTTGGTACCAGTTAGAGACGGCCACAGGAGCATTCACTACCTGTACGAGACAAATGGAGAGACCAATTGATATCTGTTTAGTGCTACCCCTAACTACCCCCTACACTCCGGGACACACACATACACACTCACCCATAGTTAAACTTTCTATCGCTGAAAGAGCAGCATCCACACGTTAATTTGTGTAATATTTTAGAGAACGCAGTAGTTACCCTTTCTTGAATTTTCTGTTGCCTTTTTGGCTAATTTACTCGAACAGTCGTAGGTTCATGTGCATATAAATTGCTCGGAGATGGTTATGTTCCCTTTGGTGTGCAAGGGATCTTACAAAAAGAGGATAACAAGTGGTCGTTTGTGCGGAAGACGTCCGGAAATCCTCAGAATCGCAAACGCCTAGTGCAGCCATCCTCTGTTTTTTAAACTGCGCCATCGTGATACAGGCTATGGGCATAAACCTCTTAAACCAGAAGTGTTAAATATTTTTAAATTTTCCCATCGACCTTAGTATGCTTCTCGTCATTCCCGCTTCTTCTAAAATTCATGGAATAGACGGTGTTGATTTGTATTGATTTGTAAAGGTGATGACAGTTATTCTTGCTTATACGGAGCCGGATCATTTAGCGATAGCTTTAAATTAAGGCACAGACATTTATCTCTAAACAGTCAGGAAACGTCCAAAAGCAGACACATTATTAATTATTACGCTTAGATATTACAACTTATGGAAGGATTCAGTAGAAACTCGATGCAGGAGGCGATGTCAGACACTGTTGTATCTAGGTCGGAAGCGGGTCGCGGAGGAACAGAATGCTAATAACCTTTTCACTGTAGAAGCTAAAGTTTATTTAACAAATCCGACAGTACCCACTTGAGGTTAACAGCAGTAGGACGCACATTTTGAGGTATTTGGACGTATTTTGCCAGAAAAAAATAATTTTTAATGACTAAGAAACTCACAATAAATTGCAATGAGGCCAATTGTTGTAAGGTTTTGTTTTATATCTGCCCGTTCCTGAAAGTTTGAGTTAAACCATCGGCATTAGGATGTTTGATGTACATCTGACCTTATTTGAAGTCGCAAGCAACATAATTAAAAATACTCTTTTCCTCTTTAAAAAAATGGGGAAGATGAGTAAATTACGTTGGGCGCAGTTGCTGCAATGTACATAATCTCACGGGTATGTAGACGAAATGTGCAACAATAAATTATCCAGTTATTAAGTTCCTGAACTGTATCCAAGCAGTAGGAAATCAGGGCAGAGGAACAATAACTTCCACAAAGTTAGCGGGGAAGTGACCTCGTCGGCCGTTCAGTTCGCCGAAGTACCAATCGTCGTCAACCTGCAGTGAGAAAAATGATAAAAGAGATTGATGACAGACGGACGACAGTTGGCGGTTTGAACAGACTGCCAGCAATTTAAACTAACAGTACGTCGTCAAAGTAAAAAGGACGCTTTGATATGCAAATGGAACGGGGCCTCTTTTTCCATGCTTTTGTAAGAAACGGGGAAGCATATAGGTTGTATTTATGCGTTAGATTGACTGCAACCATGTAGTTCTAAGCTGGCTGGAAACCTGAGCACCTTTTCATCGAAGGCATGAAATCGTAGTTTTGTATCTGTTTATTTCATTTTTCCTTACTTAATCTCATGGCCTTTTCCGGGAAAATGGTTTTATTTGTCTATCCTTTGCAAACTTCAGTGGATCTTAAACAAAAAGGGTTTATCCAAGCCTAAAAATATTTCCTCAGAATCAGGTGTGCTAATTATGCCGCGTGTGTGCATAACGAATTTCAAACCAATTTTAACATAGACCGCAGTCGTCAATTATGTTATACCGCTTGCCCTAAGAAAACCACTGACCTGGACATGGTCCGGAAAACTTTATAAAACTTTACTTTCCGTAGGCTCAGAATCTTTAGACTAGGAACTCATCAGCGCAGCGGGTTTAGAATCACACTTATAACTGGTGCAGCATCGGTACGCTTCCACGATAAAATCCCAGGCAAGCTAGAGCTGGCGATTTGTGGTGTAAATGACCGTGTAGCTTTTGGTTGTCCACCAGTCAATGGTAGATGCGCTGGGTCACCACGGGGGCTAGGTTAAGGCAGAGTACGCGTTATAACGGATGCGCATCCATAACAAATTCCGCATACGGGGCTGTGGTGACGCGCCTAGGTACAGGCGTCTGGTCTTCTTAACCTGCTAATAAAAATGGGCCCAAGTGTGAGGAGAGGAAAGAGCGGTCGACGCTGTTCAGGTCTACTCTTACTGCAAACTAACACGCGCGCAAGCTACCGTAATTTCGCCCATAGTGCTGTTACATACACGGTGGATATTATCTGAATCGACGGTCAAACTGCGCCAGAAATATCGCTGTATGTGTCAGGAAAGCTAATGTCTATTTAAAAACTCTTTCTAGTCATAATGGTTCAATAGCTATTGCAGTTGGGAATTAGACCGACAAACTTTGCTGAAAATGAAGTAAGGCAGCAAAATTCACCAAAATGACAAACCTTTTCTATGAGTTTTATAATTTGATTTTCATGGAATGGTAGATCCTCGTCGAGTTCTGCCTCAAAGGTGTGCAGAGCTCTGCAGCATGGCTCCTGGCTGCCATTCGATTGCGGCACCGGGTCTGGTGCTAAAAAAAGAAATTTCAAGAAATTAGAAGTAAAAGACTGGTGAATGGTGTGCAGGATGACTGCTTCAACTAGCGCAGCAAACAGCACATCTGTGAATAGGCTCGAGGCGACATTAGTCCATTTACTAAGTCAATAGCGAACTTGAGACATTAAAATGGCGTTCAGTGTAGCAAATAAAACTTCAATTTTTACGTGAAGGTAATTTGAAATGCTAACGATCGTCCCCTCCCACTGTATATATATACATATATATCTATAGGGCTCTAGATTGAGCCCGAAGGCACAACGGGACATGCATATTGCGTAACTTGATTGGTGAGCGCCACTTCCTCATTGATATTCCCGATCACAACCGACAGGACAACGAGCCTGTGGCTCATTAGTGGAGCGTTTGACTCAATTAACAAAGGTCGCGGGTTTGAATCCCAAATGGTCCACACATGGGATTGGGTATGGCTGGCTGATGACGGCTAATAAGTCAGAAATGGCCATTCAGGTCTCCAATGTCTTTTTCGATACTTCGCCATGTATATAGAATATGGTAGAGGGGCCCGCACCGATCAAGTCGCCGGACGTGCTCCTCCTGATGTGTCTTGGGCTCAATCTAGAGGCTTGGAAGGCAGTTGCATAGCGACTGTCAGTTTATGCATAGAATGAGTTGCCAACGATGAACCCGGAGACCGGGTGACTATTTCTAGCTTATTGGTCATCGTCAGTCAGTCCTATCCGACACCAGGCTTGCGGGCTTGAGGTACGAACTGTGGGTTCATTGAGGGTTAAGTAGCCCCAGATTCTACCATCAAGTCGAGGACCTGGTGCTTTTTAGATTCTTGATCAAATATCATAACTGTGGTTGAAGGGGTGACAACTGAGCATGTAAACAGGATGACGGAAATTGAGAGGAGTATTGTGTAGGTCAGCTAAAACATTGTGCCTTTACTTAATTTGCGGAACCCGTTGCGGAAACATTTTTTATAGTGGAACACATGCTATTTTATGCTATGCAATTATATGCTATTTTATCTTTGGAAACAATTCAGGACTTTAAAAGAAAAGTTACTATATCTTACTCCAAGGAAATTTCATATGCTAACGTCTGTCTGGCGCCACACTTAGCGCGGATCCCGCCTCCAGTTTTCTTGACTCTGTCTTGACACTGGTCACTGACAGGTGACGAAAGAGAGAGTGCGGTAGCTGTAGTGCAAGTATCACTTAAAACTAACCCCATGCGCAAGTCACCGTCCCTACACCACCATGCTGTGGACCACACGGTGGACATTGTCGAAATCGACGGTCGAACTGCTTCTCTTTTATGAGTAGCGTTAAGCGGCCTTTATAATCTCACAATTAGAAACTTTTTTAAACCCGACATAAAGCCTTTGTTAGAGTATCAAGTCTGAAGACCGCGAACCCACGACAGAAATGGACTACTAGATTTGGCTCAGAATTATTCGAAAGACAAGAAAGTTTATTAAAATTTAAACATTCACTTCCTTTAAGTATAAAATTTAAACAAGCCGTATTATACTGAATGTGGACAGGAAAAATGTTTTGCATGTTTTTGTAGATTATATTTGGATTTAGGAAAGGTGGCAAACAGTGATATTAAAAAGCGCATCACTTAGCGACCGAAAAGAACTGCAATAAAAAGCTGACATTCGGGATTATGCCTTAAGATGCTCAATAGTACAACCTCATTTAATAAATCTTTCCTAACCGGAAATACGTTTCAGAACTTCGGTTAAAATTTCACTAGATCGATTATGAGATGCATTGTCATGAACATGTACTTCTAATTGACTTGCGTTTCAGGCATCTCCGCTTTTCTTAAGATAGTGTTTTCCCGTACCAAGGAAATATTACCATAAACCGTTTTTTTCAGTTTTCATTTAACTGAAGCTTGCTCGTTATTATTTTGGTGGATGTACGTAGAGTGGTGTTTGAAAAGTTAGACATTTCCATGCTTTACTCAAACAAACCATGCACTTGAAGTTTCGAGTAAGTATAACACATTCTCCTTAAAACAGGCAACAGACATTCGTCAGGATTACTAAAATTCGTTGCCATGCAATTCCTGAGGAAGTACTAAGCCCTACGCCGCACTCCTGGAATAAGAACAGATCGATCACTCCCAAATAACTCTAAGCCGAGTATGCTAGGACCTCCCTGCGTCAGGCTCAGCTGGGATAGTTTGGCTCTCGTCAAAATAACTAAAAATTTACAGCTTTTTCTGATCTTCGTGCAAGGTGGTGGTGGTGGTGATGGTGAAGAAGGAGGAGGAGGAGCATTATGTCGTTCCTACGTGAAGAACCTTTGATATCGTGGCCTAAAAAAGTTCTGGTTAACATCAAATACATTAGTCTATCTACTTGTCCTCGTCTTTACTGACAGAATAAATTTTTATTTTCTGCCTAATAAGGAAGTAGATCCATGCTATGAGGATACAAGTACGCTACTAAGAACAGCAAACAAAACTTACCCCCAACGACAGTGCTGAAAGCGAATTCCTGCCGTGGTGACTCCATGTAATAATCCGTCCTATTTGAAACCACAGGGCTGGTTGTCGCACGTTCTTTTCTAAGGAAAGAGTAAACGGAAACGGGGTTATTTTTTAAGTAACACCAATACACACTTATTTTTGAGATAAGTAAAGTAACTTGAGTTAAGTAATCTATTAAGTAGCTAGGACCGGTCCACCTATAGTAGTTGGTCATTTCTCATGAAATGTTAAGTGAAATTCTACAAGAAGTTTTCGGTAAAAAGGGATCACTTCTGTGAACTTATAATAAGGATTATCCTGCAGCATGCTCTCAAGGTATTTCAGTCACACCAGGATTCCGACCATGGCCAAATCCGCATTCTTTAAAAATTACTACATAAGTGGTATGCATTTTGCGCACTGGCTATCGTATCATTTATTTAGAAAAACACACAAGCTAGATCTTCTTCAAATTTCAGACTCGAAGAAAGGGTATCATTCAGTTTTGAGAAAGCCTGTACGGCTGAGACTTTTTAAGATATTGAACGGATCATTTAACAACATCCTAGCTGTCTGTTCAATAATGATGCTCACGAAGAATATAAAATGCTGTATATTCTATAAAATTCCTATTCATTGCAAAATTGTGTGAGCCCTACATGACATCTTAGTGGCGTGTAGAAATGCATGATTTTCCTTTCATGGAAGCCATAGAGAATATATTTTTGAAACCTTAAGCGCAAAGTTTAGTCTAAGCCAAACATAATACTTCGTGAAATAAACTGATTTTTTATAAAAACAAAAACACATCCTATGTTATATTAAACACTTGAAGATGTAATATTCTTAACAGCATGGTAGGTCTGCATTGCACATTTTCCCATTAGTCATTTGAAGCAATAACATCCTAAAAGCCTTGCTCAACATCATAGCCCGGTTTTATTATTTACAAACCAGAAAAGTCCATCAAACAGTCTGCTAAACCTTTGCGACGATTGTACCTTGGGGACCTCAGAGAGACCTTAAAAGAGCATAACATTTTCCGGTCACAGCATAAGGAAAAGCCTCGTCTTCGCTCAATAGTTTGCCTCTGGAGTTCTCATTTACGTCAGTTTTGAAAAGCACGTAAGACATTAGAACGGAGAAAGTGAGGCTGATTTCGACTTGTTTAATGAAACTGAGCACTGAATTTGGCCGACCTAACCGGAGCTGAGTAAAGGCCAATATTTTGTCAAAAACGCTCATGGCTCAGCAGTCGTCCTCCAATAACTATGACGAGAGTAGTTCCTATGCTTTCACTGCTAATCCACGATTTTCTGAATTTACCATTTTTGCCTACTTATAAATTAATGCGAAAACGTGAAGTAAATCTTTTAAAACAAAACGTTTCATGGTCGCTCCGAAGGTGAATACGAATACTTGAGTTGAAACGCATTTACTTTGTGAAACAACTGCGTAGTAATTACAACCTGCCAACAGGCAACCAAAAGCATATAAACGTCGAAAGATTTACCATACTGTGCGTGGGCATGCTGACTAATAGCCGAGGCGCGTGTTTTGGCAATTTTTGTGCCGCTGCATGACGCAGCTCAAACGGTTTTGTCTCGAAGGATTTATTCTCTCTGAATTAACAAGCCGAGCGTTGAAAAATGACGCACATATACACCGGAAAACAGGGCGAACCCTGCATCGTGCAGCGGCATAAAATCGACGAAACACATGCTTTCAATATATGGTGAATCATTCAAGCTTTGCGAACCAGCTGTCTGCTGCGTACAGACTGAAAGACTCAAGCCCTCCTAAACTGAAAGAACTACTATCGCACAACTACTATCGACTTCAATTTCAAACTTAGTTTTGTTAGAGCAAATGAAAACCACGTCACTTAAACGGGCGACAGCAACCTATGCAAAGATGGCCGCCTCCGAGTTTCGTAAGCGCAAGGTCGCTTCAACAAGCACTATGCGACTCCTGTGATAAATGAAATAACTAAGCTCATGTGGCATCTTCAAGGAGGGAAAATCGGTATTATGATTAAATCGCCCTACGCCCCCTTTGCAGCCGGATAAGTATTCAAGAACTATCTGACTTTGAGACTATCCACCTGGAGGCGCCACTTTAAAGTTTCCTAAACGTAAACCGTTGATTATTTTTTACACAAAAATTAAGGCCCAAGAAGCATTTTTTTCGGGAGCTTGCTACATTAGACTTTTCATCGCTATGTGAGTGTAATATGGCTCTCCCCCCGTTGGGTTCTTAACTTTGACCGCAATGCCCTTTTATGCATTATGCACAGTAGATGTTCAGGGTTAATTTTGCGCTCTTATGAAGCACTTTCGAACTTTAAGGAACCTACACAGCAGTACTTTCGTTTGAAGCACAAAACCCCAAAAGGATTATGGACTAAGGTGCTTCAATGAAGTACTTGTCACGTCCTTTGATGCAAGTGCCAGCCGCCCAAGAGGCCTTACGACATTTTGATTGCCAGTTTGTAAACGTATGTTCAATTTACATTTGTTGCATCGGATCGGAAAAATATTGCCTACTGCTTGATGTACTAATGTCACCCGGAAAACAAATAGCGCAAACCTGCGGACTTGGTGTCTCGAATCAACTCGAATAAAAGACCAGCTGCGGAATGCTTTCAGAGTTGGGGCAAATTGTAAGATTGTTAATTTACCCTGCTGTGACCTTGCTAATAAAAACAGCTCCTTAACATACTTTGTCTTCATTTATTAAAGCACCGCATTGTAAATTTATTAATGCTGCTTGTAAAGTATACAAGATGGTTCACGTTCATTGCAAATTGTTAGGAGCACTATGTGATGTCTTCCTAATAGCCTAAAGTAATATGAAATTGTCCTTCGACGGAATGTGTACAGCTTGTAGATTTGAAACCTTGAATAAACGTGTTATGACAGGTGGGGTTTTACAATTATTTGAGAACTGTAACAGATTTTTGAAACCGAATCTACCCCCCTTTTTCAGGTAAAAAGCCTAAGAAAGACGTCATTTTCCACCAAATGGGTACAAAAAAATAATACTTTTGCCCATGTTTCCCATAAAATATAATTGAATTTACAAAGGCATCGAAGATCAATGGGAAAAAGTCGTACTATTCAAGTAGTCATTTTTAGATTTTTTTAGCTTTTCCTTTGACGCACTTGTGAAAAACTCGGCGGCCTCGGTGGAATCTGAACCCACGCCAGCAAGGGAAAGGCTTTCGTACAGCCAACGCTCTAGCCAACTGAGCTACGAGGCCCCACCGGGAGCCGGAAAGCTCGTTCGAAGGCGGCATCTTGACGTGAATTAAACACCTTAGTATTATGTCGCACGATGATTAATAGTACAATATTACTTAAGCAATAATTCCGAATCAAAAATACATTTCAGAATTTCAGTTCACGTTTCACGAGATATCCCACTTATTTGATTTTATACCTTAAAGAGCTAAGAAACACAAAAAGAATGCCTTCAAAAAAGGGTAACTTTAATTGTCTTAAATACAAGTTTCATTAGATGAACACAGGTATACAAGCAATTATCCTTTTCTACGACTGCCTTGGATGATGGGTTCTAGAGAGAATCCGAAACGTCAGGAGAATAAAGCTCTTGTTCCAGTGAGCGTGTCTCCCTCTTCGCAAGGAATTAGCAGTGTACATCTAACATTCAGAGATAGAACAGTCATCAGAAATGTGTGGTGACCCCGGGTATAGGACATTCTACACAAGGACATTTCCCACATCGATCGATTTCTTTGTGCTCGCATAAAATTGTATTCCTCTCCATACCTACGATATTCTACTTTCTACCTACGTGCATTCAAACGTGATACCTGAATTCGTAGCTACAAACCCGAGTTGAAGCATCGATGGACCTTCAGGCGAAATCTGACCTTTAGGTACTAAGTGCATATTTCGTTTCTAGCGCGAGTTTACAAGCTGAAGTTGGAAGCCCACTTCTTATTGCCGCTACGCCCACGCACGCCTTGCCACCAGCTGTGCACTTTAGTGCGTGCGTGCGTGCGCAGCATAAGTTTGTGAGTCCGCTCTAAGTCAGTCGATAACGTCAGCTGGTCCCGAGATGCCTCAGCCTGCTACACCTTTGGTGTAACAAAACAGTAGTCGGGGTGCTCCGCCTATGCACATTTATTGAATTGTTAACTTCATCTGCCAATGCAACTGCGGCTGCCTCAAACTAAACCGTATTCACGTCGACCACTCTGAGTTCGATGCGGCAGACTGACAAAATTGAATTCCAAACGTTTTCAATAATTTCTATGCGAGTCTTTTTCAGGGCTTAACTTCGGAAGTCCGGCAAATGCGTTTGGTCAGGTTTGGTCATGTGAGCCAAAGGAAGGGTTTGATTCGGATGTAGGGCAATATACATTTTTTCGTCAATTTTTGACTGTCAATGGTAAATCTAAGTGAAGGTTGGACACTGCTTAAGCCAAGCATGGGTTTCTAAATGCCATATGAATTGACACTGTGTGCGGGAGCAGTGTAATAGACGACAGGTAAGGCGCTCTCATTCGCTGATTGGTTGTTACCTGTGATTATGAAATTTTGTGTAGTAGTATTCCTTTAAATTTCGCGTCCCAAGCAAGTACTGTTATGATTGATAGCATTACGGGGTCTAAAGTATTAAACATTGCTTTGTGAACAATGTTTTTTTGCTAGTCGAAAGGATACGGATAACTTTTATGGCCGCCAAAACAGGACACGGGAATAGGAACCACCCGACCACCTAAAATAGGTGGCCTGGCAGAAAATTTCAGGACGGGTACATACTTCCGTGTCTTAATACAAACACTAGCCCTCAAAAAACTGAACGTTAGCTTTAATCTTAACCCTAGTCCTAGCCTAAACCTAAACTTTACAGTGAACACGAACACAAACCTTAACCCTTAACACAATCCTGATTGTAACCCTACCTCTGACCTTAACCCTAATCTCAAACCTAACCCTAAACTTTACCCTCACCATCACCTTAATCCTAAACCTACGTTCTCCGTGCATGGGCATCAAACCACATGTACTGTGGGCGGGTGCTTTTCCCATGTCCTGTTTAGGCGGCCATACAAGGCATCCTACCGTCGAAACAGTGATGAGAGAAGCATGTTTGAGGAATCAAGGCGGTAGGTCGGAGCAATGGAAGGAGGGGCCCGCTCCATAGAGAACGACCGACTGAAAACCAAACACTACTCCGAGGGTTCCAACCCGGAGCAGTTGCGACTGAACCACGCCATCTGGAGAGTCGCAACTCAGGCCTACCTTTTACTATTGCTGAATACTAGCAGCGTGTGGAAAAATACTGCCCAAAAACCGTCTTCTTGTGCCTTAGCGAAAAAAAAGATCTCCAAGTTTTGTGGTCGCTAGATAATAAGGGCAAAATATCCTTTTAACGCAGCCACTAACGCAGAGCCAGGTGTATCATCGAGAGGAAAGATATAACACGATTGTATCAGATGGTCTCATTGATACGTCGAGAAAAACTCTGAACCGAAATTTCAGTGCTGTTCAACTCAGAACAAGCAGTGCTGCAGTTGAAAATGCGAGGGCTCAGACCATTAGGCCGAGTACTTTCTCACTTTGCTCAATTGGTTTTTAAGATGCTTGGAGGCAATAAACCGATTTTATCAAGTCAAAATGAATTTGAGCTTGATCGACTTTCATCCCTGTGGGAGATGATGTTGACAGCTATGTAGCGTTCAAGTTGAAAGGTCACGATTGACGGCTCGATTTCTGCAGCAGTCTGCAATTGAACTGGTCTCAAGTTATATCGACTTAGATATCATTTGTAATGAATATGTGGAGATAAGAAGTATTTCCGTAGGATGATACCATCATGCCAAATAACTCAACGAACATTTATTAACGACCAAAGGATTTCCGCAATCAATAATGCCGACAAGATATTGCTCCACCTCAGCCGAGGACGTAATGCCGACTATAACTTTTTGCAGTCGCCGTCTCACAAATGATATACCGACAAAACTGCAAATGGCTTACGCAGATTTCCCAAAGACCCCTCCATTGTGAACAAAATTGATTCTGAACGATAATGCAGAGGCCGGTATGTACCGGATAATACACACTTATGGTAAACTGCACCTGTCCTACTGACAATGAATCTACCTCGGATGCCTTCGCCGTAAAAAACAGAGAAAACCACGGTTATGAGTTCGTCAAAGCCGTCTTTATCCTCATACTGTTCGTAAGATAATGCACGCTTACTAATATGGTATTGTTATCGGCTATCTAACAGAAGGTGAGTTTTTCATCATTGTAAGGGCATCTTTCTGCAGGGCAACCCAGAATTCAGGTGCATAAACAGCTGTTCCTCAATGACTGTGCCATCACCGTCCACGGCAAAACAAGACAGGCAAAACAACCTGAACAGTTGCAACTAGAACTTCGAAGTTTGAAAAGGCTGGTGAAAAGAAGACATAGTTATGTTGTAGATGCATATTGCCGGCAAAGTAAAGGATCGAATAAGTTTATTGCTGGAAAAAAACAATGGAGCCTGGAACGGCCATTTTTGGCTTAATAACCAGTTAGTCATACCTAACCCCAGACGGTGCACCACTCGAGGGTCGAATCCACGACCCGTTGAACAGAAGTCCAACGCTCTAACCATTAAGCCACGGGCTCGTTATCTTACCGGTTTAGATCGGGAATATTGACTTGCATCCGTTGATGAACGCTCACCGATCGAGTGAGTTCTGTTAGCGAGTGGTGAGCGTCCATCCACAAACGCAAGTCAATATAACCGATCTAAATCGGCAAGACAACGAGCCCGTGGCTCAGTGGTTAAAGCGTTGGACTTGTGATCAGCGGGTCGCGGATTCGATCCTCGGGTGGTGCATCACCTGGGGTCGGGTATGACTGACTGGCGACTGGTAATAAACCAGAAATGGCCATTCCAGGCTCTCTTGTCTTTGCCAGCAATATACCCATGGCTATTCTACTACTAGCTACTGTGTAACTGGTGGCGGGGCTCGAGAGTGAGCCTCAAGGCAGAGCGGAACGAGTGAGTTCCATTAGCGATCGATGAGCGTTTATCAACGGATGTGTAGTCATTATGTGTTAACTGAAGCCAGGTAGCCAATGCACAAAAATAACAGTGACTAGAAATAGTCCTCATCTACCGCTGTAGACTTTCTTCTTCATTCAGGTACTAACTTCCATAAAGAGCGCAGTAGATGAATAAAGCACAGCCCAGTATTTCCAAATCCGGTCAGGTATTCAAAAACCTCCAGTCGTACTCATAAAATCGCCACAATGACCTTCAGCGAAAGAACTCGAAGTTCTGACTAGGCCACTCAGGACCCAGAAAAATGCAGCTGTCCTCAGAGCATTCTGGAGAGGAAATGCAGAGAACGGATTTCGACATTCTTGAAAGGTTAAAACATCTGCGACTTCTTCAGAGTGACCATTTCTTGAGGATTTCCGTTAACTGACGGCTTAAACCTCCTCTCTACATTAAATACAACGGGTTGCTGCAGTAAGCGAGAACAAAAAAGGCGTCGCAAGAACACACAAAATGACTTACTCACATGTGTCTGAACCCAGTAAGAGTTCTCGCAAATTCTAACATCCTACTAGCCAGCATCAAGATCTACCGTAAATAAATACTCATAACCTTTAAACCCCACCGAAAATAAGCGATAAGTTTAACCCCCTTCCATGTGCACATATTGCCAATGCGTACTCAGGATTAGCATCTGCCGCAGGGATAACCCTAGATGGACAGAGGTGGATACTGCAAGATAGGAGCACAGGCGACGTTAACCAGCCCCTCACACCCCTGTACGCACTATGAACGCACGCTTCGGATTGTTATATCTTGGCTGTCCCCGGCAGTTCTACTATCGATTCCGACGAGATCCACCGTGTGCCCCACAGCATGGTGCCGCAGGAACGTTGACTTGCACGTGGATAATTTTTAAGTGATAGTAGACGTGTGCACTCTCTCTCTCTCTCTCTCTCCCTTCCCTCACACGCATGAGCTCGGTGTCATGACGGGGTCAAGAAGACCGGAGGCAGGATCGGACGCAGGTGGAAGGGCCATAAAGGCCACAGGTGGCTGGTGCGGTGTGAGCATGCACTTACACGTGCATATTCGGCAGTTGTTAAGGCATCGCAACCCAAATAACGGCTACCGCGTCCTGATTTAACCCCCTTGTTGGTCAGACAAATCTACCGCGTAACCCATTTAGGGGCTGATCTTGGTAGGCTTCCAAATTCAACCAACATAATCTCCATGATAAAAATTAATGATGCAAAGTAAACCCATGAGATACCTCCAACAAGTATATACCTTTGAGCGTTCCAACAGAGCCTCGCGGTGACACAGGCGGCATTAAGTGACGATTTTAAGTTCTGAGACCTCCGTCACCTCGTATGCCGAGCTAATTAATAAACGTAGGTTGAGAGAGAACACGCAAAATGGATATTATACTTTCAGTACAAGAGGTTTTCGATATATTTCCCTAACGTGGACGTATGTGCAGACAGTGCTGTGTACATATCGGACTACTGACGAGACACTACTTACTGACTGACGGGGCGAAAAAATCGTATTCAAATTATAGTACTTGAACACATCTGCATAAAACAAGCCTAATTTAATTTAAGATAAGTAGCCTGCAGTCACATTGGAAACAAGAATACACTTCGGATAGAACTCGGAAATAGGGGAACATGTGTGACAGGAGAGGATGGATCACCACGAAATTTATTTAAGTCCGGACAATTCTAACTTGCATATAATAGGCCGTTTTCGCGTTAGGACTGTTGAATTCGTCGAACAAGGGTCTTTTTAATTTTAAAATGTCTATACCTAACTATTATCTCCTGCAATTTCTATTAATATTAAGAAGGGTAGGCGGTTACGGTTTCTAACTTTTTGAAGGTCGAGTGGTGTTGACGCTAAGAACACAATTGCTTCCGAACCATGGTCGACAGTTATGGCTGGGGAGTCATATGATACCAGATGGTAATAAAAATCTCCTGCGTGCATAAAAACCTCTGCCGTGAACTGTAGGCGACTTTTCGCCAGTTAGTCATGCTGTCAATTGGGTTGTAAAAACAGAGCTAGATTGAAATAGGAGCTGAGGAAAGAGCACTCCGACAGAAAATACCACAGAATGACGCACAAGTCTGAGTTAGAGGTAGGAGCTGCAGAATTACAGTCAAAAGTGAGAAATAGGGTGCACGTTGATTTGCTCAGTGAAAATAATAAATGTGCAGTTGGATGTCGTCACCTTAACCTAATAGGTTATGCGGTTGATTGGTATTCGACCGTGAAAAATGATTTTCATGTGAGGTGTAGTAGCATAAATCAACTCAAAAGTGCGGCATGCTCATCAAGAGTTGAGGCCTTTTGTGATCAAAGTTGGAGCCCAACTCAAACTGGTAGGATATACTTGCAAACGGGTAAATGTCACATAGAAGGAAGACCTTCTCAATTTGTGGTTAAAGTAAGAGCATTGTCGTCTAGTAAGCCCGTTTACTCGCTGCCTGTGGACTGTTCGTTTTTGGTTCAAAGCTATTCATACACTTGGAGGAATGTAAACTGAGGGTGAACTAAAACACAAAAGTAAGAGACTCACATTCCAGTTAGTTCGTTCTGCAGTTCCTGGAACGCCTCCGCTGCCTTTCTGTAATATTCGCATTCTATTTCTGCCGCTTTCTGCAAAATGGCGATCCTCTCGGGCTACAAAGTAACACCAGCGTATAAAAAGAAAGAATCTAGTCAAGGTTTGGTGTCCTTAGGCAGGAAAATGATATTTGGAACAGAAAACGTAGATGAACGAGCTGTCCGCAGGCTGTTTCTTTTTACATCCGTGCTCTGTACTTGAAGGATCCGGAATAAAAAAACAAACCAAACAGATTGACACTGGATGGGTTGGAGTCTCGATTCCATGGTTGCTGCCAGGAGCTCGAAGGCTTACGGTCTCAGCTATATTATACACTGAATACCACTGTACACACCGGTCTTCATTAAAACTGAAAATATTGTTCATTACTTTGAAGACCGACTCGGAAAAGCAGTAAAACGCTAGTAGGGACGTTTGGCTGGTACCTGTTCAAAAAACGTTGCGGTAGGATACTCAGGTTATGACATCTTCTACATTAATGACACCTGACTCCTTAAATGCAATAGTATGCAACTGCAGATAAAATTATATGCAGCGGATTTACCTCAGTTCTCAGGAAAGCTTCCATTGAAACGTGCAGTTTATCTTGGTTTTCACGAAGGCTTCGCTTTGCTGCTTCAAGTTTTTCGAGGGATTGGGCATCTCCTATAAATTTCAAGAATAAATTGCACTTTTTTTAGAAGTTGCAAACTGACGCTAGGGCTAGTTTACCATTCGATGCCTCCAGTAATTTTAAATGTGTTGCTACCTTTTTAGAAAGAATACGCACAGAGATTGTTCTTCTATTTATAAACTTGTAGCATAAGCATTTTGGCTAGTTAAACTGCCAGTCAACCGGCACCGCTCGATTTTTCCCTTTACTGCTAGAAATCATAGCTTGACTGTGCTACTGATTGTTAACTTAGCGCTTGATAAGTGCATCAGTAAAGGTATTATTCGACCGCCGCTTCTGTCTAAAAAACCGTTCTTGCTTTGGCCGTTTTTTGTGACTGATAGGGTTTACTGAAATTTTCGGTTATTTCCGGACCTCACCAGTTCGGCAAGGATGTGACATCTAATGGGCCTAGATGTCGAAATGCCCCCTCAATCGGGTTTTTTTGTTTACGAACCAGGTTATAAGCGTAGCCTCTTCGGTTCACAATGAGCTCACACAAAAATGTCTAGTATGGTCAACATCGAGGGTGGCTTTCCTCTGTGTTAACAGTTTAGGAAAACCAGCTTGTAGGTCTTAAAAAAGCACTCCGCATTGCCCGCGAAGTAGAATTTTGTGCATGCATTTGTGACTTACTCAAATCTGTTATATTGATCAACCTTTGGGATACTTATTAAAGCTTCAGGTGAGCCGGGATACAAGCATATTATGCTCCTCGATTAGGATATTGGGGCCATGGAAGGTCATTTCCCCCAAACTTTTCGATGTTGCCAGCAGTGTAGACTTTCAGAATGAGCTATGACAGAATTCTGTTCTGTTATGTGCCGGTGTGTTGAAAGCTCGGACTTTTTCCCTCAAGTTACATGTCTTAGATCCGTATCAAGCTTACGTTGATGACACAAATCCCTCCAATTAGTCTTTCTCATAACAATGTAATACATACCTCACTACAATAAATTTGACGCATTAAAATTAGTCACAACATGCTCACAACTGTGGTTTGAAAGATAGGATAGTTTAATCCTTCGAAAACGAAGACCGGACTGTAATTGCCATTTCCTAGTGCAGTCTTTACGAAACTTTACGAGCACAATCTTGCCCGCCCGAGATAGCTGTTTCAGATAGGCTAACTGCCTCAACATAAAGGAAGTTACGCGTACAGTCTTTACGGTGGACCTGGTCACTCTTAATGACAGAACTATCTGTGTGGCCGCATAGCATCCCATTGTCTTAAGTTGCAGATAATATTGAGAGATTCAATTCCGTTTTTCCTCAATAAACTTCCATAACAAGGAGATTCCGAAATGCCAGAAAACTCACCAAATACCCCGGGAAAAACCGCACAGACAACAGACGCAACTAAAATTAAAGCGGGAATATATCGATCGGTTTCCCCCTCCCCACCCCTAAAAAATTGATTACACGTTTTCGACTTAGCAGGTCCGTGATACAATGATATGGAGCACCCCGCTGACCCACAGTATCATTAGTTAAAATGTACAATACAGGTCACCAACGCGTAGGAACCCAGCCGTCACCGCGAAAGTGCGGGGTTTCAAAAAGATGCTAGAAATGCTAAAAGCCAGCGACAACTCAAAGATTCCCCAAACATTTAGGCCTATTTGCAGAAGCCAGTTTGTGTCTCAGTCTACGCCAGCGTGCCAAAAAGTGCAATGCAGCAACGGAAAAACACGCTGCATAGACTCAACCACCTTAACTAATGGAGATCAGCGTGGCTTTGCCGGGCACCTCAATCGTGACAAAAAGTCTTCAAAACGCAGTGAGGAGCGTTTCAAAGTCTGGCGAGCAATCGCTTGCGCCAAATGGATTTTAAGTGCGGTCTCTTACTTGCTGAAGACGGTGGGGGTCGGGGGGTAGTCCACTGACTACATGTAACAATCTGCCAGAGATGTATACAACTTGCGGGCCTGCTGTTGTATGGGGCGAACTGTGTCATAGTATGCTGACTGAACTGATAATGTCAACGAGTGGGGGGTAGCTTATACAGCCACAACAGTGACTGTAAGAAGGATGACCAAGATGAGCCGTGTTATATACATGGCGGCAGTGTTTGCACCTGCCTGTCCCTAAAAATTATCGACAAATAAGAGCAGGCATTTTCGGGATGCAGAAATTAACAATACGCGTTTCCCAGTCGACCGAAAATGCATTTCTCGCAAAGAACTTCTTAGCTCCGGCAAGGCTGCCGATTAGAAACACTACTGTTGTCTTAACACTCCCCGGCTACAGCATAATCCAATAGTAATAATAATAGTAATAATCCAATAGTAATGACTTGAGCGCATTGACATTAAGGTTTCGTGGGGTAGCCAGAGTAAAGGTCTTACTGGAAACTCTTTTATGTCATATTTAGCATCTAAAACCTATTGGATTCTGTTTGACTGGACGATATTTTCAAGGCCGGAAGACTGTGAATGCTAACTGACATAGGGCCCCAACAGATACCATTTCGGTGTGCAGGATTTTCCGAAAATGTAGACTAAATTAGACCTGTGAATAATGCAAGCGTGTCGAGAAATGTGAAATTTGATGACGTCATAAGATTCGTGACCTCTTGTTCAACTCTCAACAGCCAATGCACATTCATAAAATTATCAATTCAGTAAGAAAATTGCGATGCTAGTAGGGCGGAATTTACATCGAGTGAGATGCAAGATGCAGAGCTTGTCATAGGGGCAACGCCTGTTTACCGAAAATGGAACTAGATTCGATGGAGGTTGCGGCTCACAGTTAACGCCAACGCCAGAAAATTTGAGGTAGCTAACAGCAACATTCGAGGATAATGCCCACTCACCAACGTCTCTTATCCCGAAATAACCTACGGAAAATCACTGATGCTGCCCTACAACGAACTGGCAAAGAGGATCCATTTCGGATCCAAGATAACATTTATGTCATAATTAAAATAAAAGAAGTACAGACAGACCCCGGTTAATTTTCTTGGAAAACTCACAGAGGAAATGTAACAAAAAATATTGGAAAACCTAATTGGGAGAAAGATTAATTTGACACAATAAAAACAAGTGACTGACCAGTAAAGGCTATATTAGTTAGGCTCGTAGGCTCACATATTCTCAGAATATACTGACTGCCAAAAATGCATAAACCATAAACTTTTCCGGTGGGTAGTTAGGCAAATGGAACCAGTTAACTGCAGTCTTAATGCTTAAATTACAAAGAATAATTTTCCCTTTCGTAGATGATGTGAAGGATCTAAGTTTACCGAATAAGCGCATAATCTCCCTCGACGTGCAGAACCTGTTACAAACGCGCTACTGGACTACAGATTTGCAGTTTATCGTAAGCATGCGTCCGAGGCGTGTTTGGAGTCAAGAGAAATGCGGTAACTACTGCAGTTAAGCAACAAGAAGGTAGTGCTCTTTTTGATGTGCAGCCGTACCGAAATATGAACAGTGTAGCTATGGGCAGTTCCTTGCGGAAATATTCATTGTAAGTCTTGAGCGAAGACTTCCCAAAACTTCAAACCCACTACGCGTTGCAGAGGATACGTGGATGGAACTTTTATCATATTCAGTAAACCGAGAGACGAAGAAATGTTGCCCAGATCTTTGAACAGGCCACATCAAAACTCAAATATACGATGAACCATGAGGAAAACAACATGCTACATTTCTTAGGCATTCTTTTAGAGAGGTGAGCAGGTCGTTACATCCAGAGATGATTTTATCGATTAATAACTTGCATGTTCCCAGTTTCACTCCGATTCCGGGAAAATAAAACTTGGTTTTGATCCTGTTAATAGAGTTGTTAGAATTTGTACCTCCCCCGGGTACGCTCGATTACGAAATAAGTTTCATTAAGGCCACTGGTCTTTGAAAAAGGTAGCTGAAGACATTAATCGACAACTGTCATCACCCCAGACAAAATTCCAACAGAAATGTCCGCGCCAACGAAGTCCGTGACCAGCTACCTCCCTTTGAAGGATCATAATGTCACACATGTGGTCACCTGACGGGTCCAATGCACGGTTGAATGAATTTACGCTTCCTCTGTCTGCTTAGAAGCGCCATTGCAGTTATTTAGCTTAGACAAGCTAAAAATGTTTTGTCAATTCACACCACATCCAACGGTATTCATGAGTTTACACGCAGCTGCGGATTCGGCCATAGGTGAGTTTGGTGGCACGAAGCCTTCGCCGAACGCGGGCTACACGCAAACTTTGATATCAGCGGAATGGAAATTACCACAGAATCCTCAGCAAGGTTGAATAACTGAAGTGAGACCCCTGTCCCAAACGATGCTCGCGTCACCAAGACACGACTATTGGTGCATCTGATTCGTTGCATCGCGCACCAGCAAAAACGTCGGCGTAGCACGTGCCTCGGCTTTCAGATAGTACCTGTGACAGGAGTTTGGTGGACAGCTATGTCATTGTGAAGAATGTGCCAAATTTCTGTGAGTAGGTCTATTTGATTATCTTTCTCGCCTGCCCCGCTCCCACGTCGCTCAGTCGCCTGTCCGGGTCTGTCAACTAAGTAGTGGCCAGGTTGTGTGCAGGAACAGCTACGTTTGAGCTTCCTTCTGACGCCTAGGACACGCGTGTGAGGCAACAGGCCAGAACGTTGGGCTCAGGCAAGGGCAGTCAGCGACTCAATCAGCCGAACGTGTCGAAATGACTGTTAAGGGCGGAAAAGAGCGCACTTAGAAGTTCACTGGGGAAACGTTTGATAGACGCCGGCTATTTGCTTGATCCAACGACTTTACTATGTGGGCATCACCTAAGCTATTCAGAAGCCACGAAAATACAGAGGTGAAGAGCAGAACTGCATAAGTGGTTGAACTACGTGATCCACCAGACACGTTAAGTGTCAGTGAAGGCAATAACACCATTTACTAGCCCATTTTACCCGACCTCACCACATGATTTACTAATGCCACCACGCTGTGCACCCTTAATCACGCTTGAGGAGGTTTCGTTGTCATCACAACTCCCTCTGCACAACGTGCCCGTATGCTCACCCTAGGCGGTTCTCTCACTGAACCATTCATTTTATAGAGATCAAATGACCATAACAAATTGCAAAGGAGATCAACAAATTGATGCCATTAAATATCACCTATTTCGCCACCGTTGCCTAATTTACATTCATTACGGGAAAAAATGTTTTGAACTTCCAAAACTTATGAAAAAAAACAGTTTCCTTTAGGTTTCGTATAGTTCCATCAGTGTACGTCATGAACGCGGTTCCAAGACCATGCATGTCTGGTTAAAAAAAACCTCGTATGCACGTTCAATTTCTTATTTACGCTGAACCGATTAATAGATACAGTTTGTGCTGACAAACGCGCAGCCGGTGCTAGTATAAAGAGTATTTTTACTCCCTTAACTCTTGATAGTGGCGTCGCAGAAACGCATTTCGTAAAAACATGCTCATACGCCGGTGTTGGCGCTTATGCAATCAGTCAGAGACGGCACACCATGTGAGATCAGCAAGCCAAGTATTCCATGTGAATCAGCAATTATGAAAGCACTAGTACGACTGTAGTGCAGCATACGCCTTCTCAAAACCAGCACGTGTCATCGGTCAGAATAACTATTCGTCAAGTCCACTCACATTCCCTGAGCTCACCATCGAAAATTAATATTCTAAAATCCAAACCAAATTGGAATTCTCAAATAATTAATTTTCAGCCACTGTTATTGTATCAACTTCACAGTCAGATGCCCAGTACACAACTGTGTACTTCTGTCAACTTTTAGCAGGTATTTGTGGTTTATATAACAAAAATACTCACCCACTTTCGTTGTTTGCCTCTGGGCTGAAGCCACTTTGGCATTTTGCTGCTCAACGACTTTCTCTTGTTGCTGGAAAAGAAGAAAGTGAATAGAGAATTGACTAACCGCTGAGATAAAGTAAATGCACCCGCAGTAGTACAGATATTAAGGCAATAAAGGATCACTGGGGACTTCGCACAGTCCGACGGCGCATGCATTAGGAAACTGTGCCTTGAAATGTAAGAAGCGACGCAAGTAGCATCTATTGGACAAAGCCGATCGAAAAAAAACTGGAAGGTTCAAGAAAATCACTCAAAATAGGAAAATTTTGCAGCCTAAATTTACTGAATTACTGTCTTTAAATACCAACGTAGTTAAACGTCCACATTCACCGTCCTAGGCCTGCATGGAAAAGGCACTTCGAGAATGATACAAATAACTTGTAGCATATTTTCTATCCCGAGTGTTATTTGTCTATTTTATTCCTAAAACTCGAACGTGTAGTCCCATGGAACTTTTTAGTTTCAGCGTCTGCCTTCTCCCACTGAGCCATTATGGGATTCCGCATGTAATAAATGCTAAAAACACGGGTACTTAACAGGATTCTGACATTTATAATTTCAAACGTGTAAAATTCAGAAGATCACCCAAACTACTGGAGTATCTAAGAGGATTTATAGAAATCGTTCTTCCCTTCACGTAATCTTCAGTTTCATTATCCGAAATTTTATGGAAATAAGCTGCCGTGCGTTAGGTATGTGAGTGGGCTAGACACGACCCCTAGAGCGCTTGACGTCCAGATCCAATTCAAGGACGTTGCCTGACTAAACTCACACACATACACAACAGTTCAACCGTTGCAATCCGACGATGTCCATCATATGCTCCACGGCAGGGTGGTGCACGGACGGTGGCTGGCACTGGATAAGTGAGAGAAGACGTGCACAGCATCTATCCAACACTGTTCCACTCCCCCATTTAGGCCCAGAGCCAAGACAAACTCAAGAAGACCGGAGGCGGAAGATGGCACAGGCTGCGCACTGTGCTTCAACACACACAAGAACACAGCAAAGGCAGGGGAGGGGCGTCTCGTATCCTTGGCTTAATGAGAGTGCCACATTAAGAAAGATCCATTGCAGCCTGACTCTCAGTCCGCCAGTCAGCCACTCCACACAAAACACACACATTGGACTGACCACGCGATCCGAGTTATCCCGTCAGTTGGCAACCTTCCAAGCCACGGCTTTTGAGATAAAAGTGTCCATCCTAACGGACAATTTGTCTCCGAAAGAAATATTGCAGTAGGTTTTTCCGCATTGTGCTACAAAAATAACGCCTCCTAATTAACTAATCCCAGCTGCTTCTGAAGCAAAGCATTCATGCACATTCCAAATGCGTAGAGTAAAACTCAGCAGTAATTGTTTGACTTTCGTCAAGAAGCTTGTCGTAGAAAATGTCGACAAGAATCCTCCATATACACATACTTTGCTGGGCGCCAAACGGTTCCTTCTATGTATGCTATTAGATCATTTTATGGAGGCTATATTTTCCGTCGCAAGTAGAAAAAACATCTGACTTTGCGCTTTTGTAATATTTGAAGCTAGGTTCCCCCTATTAATATATTTGAAAATCATTTGTTCAGCCTTTATGCTTTCGCAGCTGAGAAAATAGTTTCGCCACTCGCGCGATACTTCAAAATCTTCCATCAGCGTCTCTCTAATTCTTCGTTATCAACAAGGAAAAATCTTTCTGAGCACCAGGGGTAAATTTCTGCGCATCCAGCCTTTTTTTGGCACATCCTTCCCAACTGCAGCAGAACAGCTATTAGTGGTTTTAAAGTCAGATGAACAATGCCGACAAAGACAAGGGAGACCGGAATTGCCATTTCTGGCTCATTAGCCGTCATCAGCCAGTCATACCCAACCCCAGGTGGTGCCCAAGCAGAGGCTCGAACCCACGATTTGTTGAGTTGAAGTCCATCACCCTACGCGTTGAGCTATTGAGTGAGTTCCGTTAGCGATCGGTGAGCGTTCATCGGCGATTGCTGCACATATCTTATTAAACGTTTTCACAGCCAACTTTACATTCATAAAAGAAACATTCGCACATTACCCAATATTCAAGTGACAAATATATGGGGGAAAGAGCCAACCAAGAATTTACGTACCGACACACAGTGCAACCACGCCCTTATGTTAATCTGCGCTAGAAGATACAAATAAACACAGCGGCGCGGCTACTCTCAACAAGATTCACAAGTCATTGCTTCGAAGTGTTAAAAAACCTCACCAACTTTTTTGGTTACCTGATTGCAAGGGGGTGGGGGGCAACTTGGTTCCCAACTTTAGGCAAAAGTATATCTTTCCATATTGAACAGGGTATAGTGCAAAACGAGGAGCGTCGACAAAGAAAAGGAAGAATGAGATGGCCATTTCCGGCTTAGTAGATATCATCAGGCAGCCTTCAGAAAGCCCGTTTCGCAAAACCTTAGATCTGAACTGCGATTCTTTGGTTGCTGAGAGTTATTAGATTTAACACCCTACCAATTAGTTACAGACCCGTTGTTCTTTCCTTCGCGCTCTTAGTCCATCGGGCTAAGATTTTTAAAATAAACCGTGTCAGTATTGAAATATTTAATTTGCAAGTCAGTGGAATGAAGAGGAACATCTTACCTTAATGAATGCTCAGATGGATATGAAGATTTGTTTTTCGAAAAGTGTACCACCACACATGGATTTACTTAACACAACCGTGCTGGTAAATCCAGCTTATTGAATTCCTTCATGTTCGCTGCATGCACTTAATGGCGGAACAGGAATGTTTGGGTTGCGAACCAGAACTCACCCAGCAAATTCCGGCCCTCGAAGGAAATTAAATAACGCGTCCAGAACTTCAAAGTTACTAGCATGTTCGACTGAACAAAATGCCCACCAGCGTAAAAGGAAAGGCCATTTGAGCACCCAGGTCGCGGTTTCTAAATTTGTATCCCGTAGCGTCTTTGCACTTCACTGGTATTCCGCTGTGAGGTCTTTACGCTGAAGGCTTCTTAGTACACGATGGCTTAGGCATGTGATTTTTTCGACTAAGCAGTGTGCTCCGAACTTTCCAATTTTTTCTTCCAATCTGGCTGCTCAAATATTACACATTATTTTCGGAGATTTTGGCCACCCAGTTCTCCGATGCTTAACACTTTTGGTCACTATATGCTCCGAACAACATGACCCAAAGACAATTATTCAAAAGCCAGCCAGCAACATAAAAAGGACCGTGCAGATCGAAAAGGTAACGCAGATTTTCATTTCTACATTTAGATGCCTAACAAATACAAAATCGGTCGTAGGTGGCATAGTTGATTACTGATTGACAGGATGACGTGCGACACGTCATAAGTTGAACACATGTACTCGAACGGAGCGACATCCCATTCCTTAGTTAAAAACAAAAGGGGTGAGTCGAATATTCGAAAATACAGCTACCATAGAACCACATCATTTTAGAGCCTGGTCGTACTGTGGTGTCAAACGCAAAAGAATATGAAACACCAACATTAGAAGAGAGCCTTCTATAGATATGCCCCGTCATAAAAATAGCAGTTGACTTTCCGGGAAAAAGTACTTGAGGCAAACCATATTTGAGAATGTATATTTGCTGAATGTATATTTGAGAATGTATATTTGAGAATGTATATTTGAGAATGTATATTTGCTGAATGTATAAAGACCTCCAGATGAAAACATAGTGCTATAGTGAGAACATAAGCGTCGAATATAATAAAATGTTTGTGAATCTTGTTGAAACCATGATCGAGCTGGAGGAACCAGAGGGCACAGATGTTATGGCCTGGTGCCATAGCAGCACCTCATCAGGTGAATTCCAAAGGAAGAAATAACGAGCGATGGCCGTAGAAGACCTTTATCTAATGGCTCTGTTGAGGAGTGATTCAAACCCAACTAATGAAAGTGGACACCAAAATGATCTTCTTAGGCGGTTAAAAACAACGGCATTTCAGCACATTTTGGAGATCTAAGTTCGTCAATATGAAGAAAAAAGGTGTGAGGATTGATCGCAACTTGACATCTCTAGACATCCTTAGAAGGGAAGCAGGAGTAGTAATAGTAGTAGTAGGAGGAGGAGGAGGAGGAGGAGGAGGAGGAGGAGGGGGGTGGAAGAAGAGATTTACCATCAATAGACTGAACCAAAATTTAGCTTGGAAAGCAAAATGGTCTGTAATTCTTGCGAGAATTCACTGTAAGATGCCTTCCTGGGGAGGGAGTGGGCGGGGTGAGGCAGAAGTATTGCAAGCCAAAGAGGACTCAAACAAGGGCACTGTGGTCGTTGTGTAACCAACCTAACAGTAGTGAATGGGAGACCGAGTTTTACTCTGTACACTGAAAGGAGGAAACAGTGCATGGACATGAACGCCGAGGCGGTGTTCTGGTCGAAGAGTAAATACACAATGACCGGAAGTATTCAAGGAAAGCGAATAATGCCCGCAGCGAGTCCCAGTAGTGGCTCTTTCATCAGCCTCAGAGAACAACAGACCGTCTAGAAACTGTGCATAAACCAGTGCGGTGCCCTTTTAGCAAGCAACGTTGGTTGTTAAGCCAGTAAAACGAGGCAAACACAAGCACTTTCACGGACTGGCTTCTGCGTTATACGGCGGCTTCAAAATCACCCACAAAGAATATATTTTTGAGAGAGAGAGAGAGAGATAAAGGAATAACTACTTCTAGTAAAAGATAACCTCGAGTTACAGTGTTGCGAAACATTCGCAAAGTTTCCTTTAGCCAGTCGGGTGTCGAAAAATAAGTGCTGGGAAAACATCTTCTCATCGTGCGCCTAGGCTCACTGCCACATTTATTGCAGCAACAACTACTTCTTGCCATTTATTCATCTTCGGCAGTTTCGCCACGTCAAAAAACAGTAACCTTGTCGTTCCATATCTCCTCCTCATTGTAGCTGCGGTTAAGTGCTGCATAAATTAGCATGAACGGAAACGGAGAATAAGCTCCGGAGGAAAATGAATGGTGTCATCAGCTGATTTCAGACAGGCCAAAGAAGCTACGGCAAAAATTTCGCATAACTCTTTTTCGGGAAACCTTTTTTATATAAAAAGTCAAAGAAAATTGGTTTAATAAAGACTAATTAGTGGAATCCAAGATATTTGAAAATCCTGATTTGGGAGACTTCAGCATAGAAAATGAAAATATTTAAATACATGAAACATTTTTTTCAAATATCCTGGCATTTTTGTTAAAACCAGAGATGGAGGTCGGACGCCTCGCAAGTCAACGTCCACAAAACACGCCACATGAGGAAACTGAGCACCAGGGTGCATGTGGTTTGACTGGAAACATCAAGCATTGTAAAGGTCTGATGCTGGACAATAAAGATTCCCATCGAATCTCAAGAAGAAAACCCACAGGAATATATCGCTGGATCAGATTTTCAGATTGGATAATATTTCGACTATTTGGGTTTACTGTTAACAATGAAAGATTCGAGTTTATAGCAAAGTGCTGCTGAGCAACGATAAAGTGGAGTGATGGTTTTCGAGAAGGAACTTCTCACTCCTAGGATGAAGATTAAATCCGGTGACATATTAACGCAGCCACGAACTTTTCTGCTCTACCTCGAGTATTGTCACTGACGGGTGAAATCAATTGGAACATTCTATGTTGAAAGCAGCCCGTTCTTGGAGCAACTAGCCATCATTTGAACACATAAAGCAGGGTATGGACGAGGTTGTTGAAGGTTAAACATTTTGACAACGACGAGTAGTACAATCGCTGGAGATGTCAGACACTTGAAAAATTGTCCCGGATTTCCGTTCGTCCCTGTATTCAAGTGAACTGTTGATTTCGATTAATCAGTCTGAGCACTTTTATAAAGTACCGACGGTAAGTTATTCATTCAGTTTGTCAAGATGACTCGTAAAAGTCTTAAAAAGTGAGCAAGCTGACTTGTGAATTTAGCGGTTAAACACGATTGCAAATCTATATGTGACCGAGACACTGAAAACAGGTAAAGTTTAAAACGATGACGATTTCTTTATCGTATTTGGTCTTTCTAAACATCTATCTATAATAACTACGACGATGGTACGGAATTATCACGGCCCTTCACAAAAAATATTTATGTGACGTGTAAGCTATGAAGGGTTGTATGACTCCTGCGTTTCTGCATAGTGAATGCAAGGAAGCAAACTTACTATTCTAACTGACTTGAGTCTATTTCATCTTTATACCGTTTTATTTGCACTCCATGCAAACAACCTAAATACCATATAAGTCCACCATTATTTCAAAAAGCGACACCAATTCTAGAGTCGGTTAAAAAATCTACTTTACCCTTGAAATTACATTTACTGTAAGTTCGGTTTAACAAACTCAACTTTCCAATAGAGAATGTGGTCTGCATAATGATTTTAAAAGCTTTTACATATTATAAACTTACTTTTAATCACAACTAAAAGTTCTCTTAAGTAAGTTTCGTACTAGTTAAGTTAATAAAAAATATATGCGTTCTTTGGGCGGTCAATATCAATCTCAATGCGTACCGACAGGTTCTCTAACTCCTTGACAATCTCTCGCATGTTCGGATTGAAGATTTGGCTCTTAAGTTCGTTTTCACGCTCCTTCTTCAAGTCCTCTACTTGCTTGTATGTGGAGGATATCGAACTGAGGGCACTGCCTGCAACAAAAAATCGAGTTTGATTGGGGCAAATAACGCAAATTTATTTAAAAAGGGTTTCCAGTAACGAGTAATTTTGTCTCCGGGACAAACATTTGCAAAGAGGGAAGAAGAAACTGAGAGATAATGAAGTATTTCCAAATTATCAGCTTTGCATAATTCATTAAAATGAAGAACCTTACTATGTTCCAGAGATTTGGGCCTGGAAAAAAGACGCCATAGCTAAAACGAGCTGGGACTATTTTCACCAAGAGCATGATGAAAAACGCAAGGCCTGAGAGATAATGAAGTATTTCCAAATTATCAGCATTACATAATTCATTAAAATGAAGAACCTTACTCTATTCCAGATATTTTGGCCTGGAAAAAAGACGCCATAGCTAAAACTAGCTGGGACTATTTTCACCAAGAGCATCATGAAAAATGCAAGTGCTTGGCTACTTTACTCTGTATAAAGCATATTGTGTTCCGAGAGAAATACGAAGATTCTGCTTTACCGCATAAACACGCCAAATAAATGGGATTACTTCGAGAAAATTAGAATCAGGAAAATAAACGATTTTGAAGTTGGATTTACTGGTTTAGGAAAGGATCTTTATTTTGTGAGATAGAATTTCCCAAAACAGGTACGGGACGCACTCCTCCCGTTCTGCCTTGGGGCTTCCTCCCGCCAACAGCCGCACCATGGCTAGTACTATAGGCAGAATGGTATTACCAACAAAAACAAGGGAGATTGGAATGGCCATTTATGACTTATTAGCCATTGTCAGCCAACCACACCCAACTTAAGTTGGTTCACAACCCGAAGCTCGAAACCCCGACCTTTTGATCAGGAGTTCAACTCTCTAACCACTAAGCCAGGGGCTCGTCGGCTTGACGGTTTCTACGGGAATGGTTCTAAGGCTCAACGGTTAGGGCATTTGACTTCTGATCAACAGGTCGCGGGTTCGATCCTCGGGTGGTACACCACCTGTGGTTGGGTATGGCTAGCTGACAACGGCTAATAAGCCAAAAATGGCCATTCCAGTCTCCCTTGTCTTTTCCGTAAGGTCAGCTTGCCTATAATACTTATTTTGCATATAGTGTCCTATAGAAACATTCAAATTGAAAACTTATTAAAACGGCTCAATATTCTTCTTTTTGTCACCCATCTTAAATCTCATTTATATTATAAGGATTAAGAGAATTCCAGTAGAGTTTGTGATCTCGATACAATGTGTACTAGTTCCGATTACTGTCGGTGTTCATTCGAGTCGGTGTTACCTCATCACTTCGTATTTCGTTTGACTTGAAATTACACCAGTTTTTAGGCCCAGTGGCAACTACACACCCGAAACCGGCAAGGGAATAAATGTGCGCACCTCATGTTGGAGTTTGTCAAGAAAGCATCTTAAGGTAGGAACTCATCTGGGTGAAATCGATAGCCTGCAATAGCTTAATCCTTATCATCTTAAACGACTAATAGAACTCACTGATATCCATCGTATAGGTTTTGCCCTTAGTAAATCTTAGCAACCGACCTAAAAGTAGAAGCAAGCACTGTCCTCGGAACCAAAGAGCGCAATCAATTTTCGGTGCTCCAATTATATTTAATGAGAATAAATGTTTGTTCCCCTAGATGTAACTTATCAACCAGGTTAAGACAGTATAAGTCACAATTCTAATCAGAACAGGGTACCTATTCCAGACAAATAAACAAGGAGAAAACAGCACATTATTGTAAACAAGGACCATGAAATCACAACAAAAATAGAATACTTAGTGCTGTCGCAAAAGGACACAAGAATCAGTTATATATAGGGGTTTTAGACGGAGCCGGGGTGTAGGGGTACTAGTTACGGGTAGCACCACACAGATAGCATTTGGTCGCTCTATTTGTCTCGTACAGGTGGTGAATGCTCCGGTGGCCGCCTCTAACGGGTACCCAACTCTCACCTGTGGTTCCTCGAAGTTGTGTTCTTCCCAAAGGCCAAACCCCGAGCAACCGTCACGACCGGCGGGCTAAACCAGGTGAGGGTCTCCGGTGTTGTGTTTGCCTCCACGCCCGGTATGTCTGACTCCCGAACTTCCCACCTCCCCCCTCTCAAAAAGTCCTACGGTGGGGGCGACAGCAACCCCGTAGGCGGCCCAGACTAACTCGGGTCGTTCTCCCACTAAAACAAAACTGTGACCCATAGTGGAGTTCGGCAGCCGTTTGGGATGTCCAAGCAGCCCTATTTAGGGACAGCACTGCTTGCCTCCTCGCGGAGGAAGGAGCTAGAAAAGGTGCCCTGAACAAATGCTGGTTATCAAATCTTCTGCAGCCGGCCGCGGCTCGCAGATCGAAGAATACGCGGCCGTAAAACTCAAACAAACAACAATACCCCCGTCCCCATCCCTCTGGCCATATTCTCCAGGCTGATCGGGTGAGTCCACTCACAATAGCAGCCTGGAAAGTTCGTTCCCTTTTAGACAATCCTAGGAGTAACCGGCCGGAACGGAGGACGGCGCCAGTCACTCGGGAACTGGCGCGCTACAAGGTGGACATTTCTGCTCTCAGCGAGACCCGATTTTGTGAGCAGGGACAGCTGGAGGAGGTGGGTGTCGGCTACACCTTCTTCTGGAGCGGCCGGCCAAAGGCAGAGCGACGCGACGCCAGTGTCACCTTTGCAATCCGAAACAACATCGTGGGACGTCTGCACTGTCTGCCGCAGGTTATGAATGATCGCCTGATGAGCCTCAGCATGTCCCTTAGGGGAGACAAGTTCGCCACTATCATCAACGCCTACGCTCCCCAATGACGAGCTTTAATGTGGCGAAGGAAAAATTCTACGAGGACGTGCATGCCTACTGGCGACTGTGTCGAAGGTGGACAAGGTAATTGTCCTTGGTGAATTCAACGCCCGCGTCGGGACGGACCACGCTGCTTGACAGGGAGTGCTGGGTCCCCACGGTCTCGGTAGCTGTAACGATAACGGTCTCCTTCTTCTGCGCACGTGTCGGAACACGGTCTCCTGCTGACCAAGAACTTCTTCCGCATTCCGACGCGGGAGAAGGCCACGTGGATGCACCCTCGGTCGCGGCGCTGGCATCTGCTGGACTATGTTCTCGTCCGGAGGCGAGATCGACAGGACGAGCTGGTAACCAAGGTGATCCACGATGCCGATGGTTGGACGGATCACCGCATCATCATCTCCCAGATGAGGCTCCGACTGCAAACCCGACGAAGGCCCCAAGGTAAGCGAACGCCAGGTAAGTTAAATACTCTTTTATTAAATTTGCCTGCTCACTGTTTTGATTTCAGCAACCAAATAACCGAGAAATTGGAGGACCTGCATGCTCCAGATGATAACGCTACCGTGGAGACGGGCACCTTCTCACCAGTCGGCGTATGCAGGCTACAACGCGCGTGTCTACAACTACAGTCCATAATTGCTCTTCACGGACGACTGCGCCCTTACCACCGTGACGGAGGAGGACATGCAAAGGAGCATGGACCTCTTCGTCGCAGGCTGCGCCGATTTTGGATTAACAATCAGTACGGCCAAAATGGTTGTACTGCACCAGCCGCCACCCAGCGCGGAATACAATGCTCCTCGAATGTCAACGGTGCTCAACTCAAAAACGTGAAAACCTTCGCTTATCTAGGAAGCACGCTGTCACGCAAAGCGAGAATCGATGACGAGGTTGTCCAACGGATCTCCAAAGCTAGTCAGGCCTACGGCCGGCTGCAGGCCTCCGTGTGGAATTGCCATGGATGTACAAGGCCGTCGTCTTGACAACACTACTTTTCGGAGCGGAGGCCTAGACCGTCTATTTGAACCAAGCCAGGAAGCTGAATCACTTCCATCTCAGCTGCCTATGCAGAATACTGAAGCTGAGAGGGCAAGACAGGATCCCGGACACGGAAGTCCTGGAATGGACCGGAATCCTCAGCATCCACGCTATGCTTTGGCAAGTGCAACTGCGATGGAGCGGCCACCTGGTAAGAATGGACGACGAGCAACTACCTAAACGACTTTTCTACGGAGATGACGCTACGGGTTCTCGCCGACAGGGAGGTCAAAAACGACGCTACAAGGACACTATAGAAATCGCTGAAGCAAATGCAAATCAACCCGGCGACCTGTAGGACATCGCCCAGGATAGACCAGTATTGAGAGGATCCGTGAAGACTGGTTTAGCAATCTATGAGGCTAACCGGATCGCCACCGCCACGGCCAAAAGAGCGGCACAAAAGTCACCAGCGCCCCGAACCAACACTATCGATGCCCATACCCTGCCAACATGCCCACACTGTCAATGCATCTTCCGCTCGCGAATCGGCCTGGTTGGACATCTTAGGACGCAATGCAACAACAATCCGACAATTCCCATTTCTACGTCAAATTCTGCCAACCCTCCTTCAGAACCCCCTTACCCTCACTCCTGGCATCAATTCCATTACTCCCACCATCATAGACGACATCCCAATACTAATCGCCTTGTACCCCCACCACCGCCTTCGCCACCACTACCATTAGCGATGGGGAATCTCTCCAAAACTGTCCTCAATGCGACCGCACATTCACCTCACGCATAGGCCTGGTCGGTCACTTGCGAATCCATCGTACAGAGACTGGTGAACCAGTGCCTGGAGCATCAACACACAGCAGAGATCGTCAACTCCACTGTCCTCACTGTCCTCGCGCATTCACTCATCGCATGGGCGTATTCGGTCGCATGCACATCCATGACAGCGGAATTCACCGCAATGCCGACAACACCGAAACATCATGCACATCCTCCGTTCCTGCCATTCTTACCGCCACTGCCACCCCAACTACCATGAATGACATCTTCCAGCCTCTACCGATTTCTCCTACCCACAATGCGCCCGCAACTTCCACTCACGCATCGGCCTGGTAGGTCACCTGCGAATCCATCGCACGGAGGCTGGTGAACCAGCGCCTGGGGCTCCGATATACAGTTGCCGCGCCCGCATCCACTGCTCTCACTGCTCCCGCATATTTACACACCGCATGGGCCTATTAGGACACATGCGCCTCAACGACAAACTGCGGTAAACTACCGGAGGCTAAGCCACATCAGCGCACACTATCTTCCCTAATACATAGACAACACCCTCACAATCATCATATTGTACCTGATGAAATAACGGTTTCTTAGAAACCGTGGTTTGAAAGGCGGTCAATCTGACGCTTACACCAGACCACGCCGTCGGCCCAGTTAATGTGCTGTGTGTGTCGAGTGGCTGACCAGTGGACTGGGAGTCAGACGGCGATGGCTCCTCCATATTCCCTGATTTAGTGAATCCTGGTGTGTGTGTTATGGGGGCCAGGTCGTGCTGTGGCGCGCGAAGACGGGTACGCTAATGCGCCCTCTCCCACATCAGCCAACTGACTGGCTCGGATGGTGGTCTGATTGTGGGGTTGGGGGAGAGAGTGCAATCGACAGCTCAGCGCATTTTCCTCACTATAAACAATCGGACGCGCTTGAAACTATCACGGTACGCTAAATGTCGTGGCTTGGAAGGTTACCAACTGACGGGATAACTCGGACCGCGTGGTCAGCCCAATCGTGTTTTTTGTGTGAAGTGGCTGACTGGCGGACTGAGAGTCAGGCTGCAATGGCTCCTTCTTAATGTGGCCTTTATGGCACTCCCACTCCGTGGGATCCGAGTCAGGTGTGGCAGTACACAAAGGGGCGTCTCCGGCCGCCCCAGCCACCTGCGCCCTCTCCCTTCTCCGGTCTTCTTGACTCTCTCTTGACACCGGGCTCAGGTGGGGGAGGAGGAGAGAGTGCGGTAGCTGCAGCGCAAGGCTACTATCACTTAAAACAAATTCACGCGCAAGTCACCGTCCCTGCATCACCTTGTGTGGAGCATACGGTAGACCTCGTCGAAATCGACGGTCAAACTATCGTAGACGGAGCCAATATTGACAACACAGGTACTGTTATTTAAATAAACTTTCAGTCTACGCTCATAAACCTTCCAATATACTGATTTACTCCAAGTAAGCCATTAATTTCTGAGGAAATTAAAAGCAGAATTCGGTTATATTTTTCAAAACTGCATTTTCATCGCATGGAAAAAGCTCTGGGATATCTCGCTGTTGAGAATTTTGTACTTATTATTCATAAACAATTTTTTCATGAAGTGGAGGAACTTTTCGGTAATCTGGTAGCACAAGTTAGCACATACATTTTAGTGGCGTTAGATGGTATTCCACTGCCTCAGATACAGCTTTAATAAGTTAAATCTTTTGAACTCACTTGAATATCAAGGTTCAATTGTGATAGGGCTAAATGATTAGGCTATTTTCGAAGGCCTTCGAAATGCAATACAATATTTAAAATAGTAACTGTAAAAATATTCACCGTATGGTATCAGCTAGGTAACTTCGGAAAGTGATCGTAAGACAACGCTCGGCATCTTGACTTAAGTATTTAATCAGTAAAAGGTACGATAAAAAAGTAAACATGGGGAGGCAACCCTTACCAATGTGAATAAAATATGCTGGACAGAGACGTCCCTCCGGATTCTTCATAGAGAAACCTTCAAAACCAGCACAGTTAAAAGTACGAGACTCAATGGAGTCATAAAATTTCCTTTGAGATCGTCAGTACCCGAAATACTAACTCTTAGTTATATTTGCTCTAGCAAGATTAACTGGCTGAAAAACTCTTCGTCGTCTGCAAAGATAACTTAGGCACCCACACGCCTTGATATTTTAGCCATAGGGACAGCCAAGTGACGCTTAGGAAGAAATGTAGTTGCACCTTAAGCCGTGACGTTATGGAAACGTAATAGCAGATTGCAGCAATGAAAACAACTTTTTTCAGACTCCAGCAGGGCGAGCTGAGGTTGTGAAGCAGTTTTGGAAAAACTAGAGAATTTAACTCATGTTCATTAATTCTTTCGTGTACACAAAATATTCCACATATCCGACGTCAAACTGTATTTGTAGAAAGAAGCATGTGCTCCTCAATAAACGGTCGCAAAATGAGCCATAACTACAGATTCAGGCAAGAAAATTACTGAAATGAATTTACTGTTGGAAGAGAATTATCAAATGGTCATTTTATTTGTTAAAGAGGTTCATGCAAAACTTCTAGAGCAAAATTAATTGACATCAGCGTGCAATTTGGTCGTCATAAAAAAGTTCATGGCAGCGATCATGTGCATGAGGATAAAAAACTATAGTTATGACTTGTTGTTTCTGAAATCATATCACAAACTAAGTTCACAGCAATATTCATCACGGAGTTTGTGCTTATCGAACGTATTTATGCTATTTTATGCACAGTAGATGGTTAAAAGTAAATGAAAGATTTTGACAACGGGTCCGAGTATAAGATCTTCGTGGCATTATACAGAAGTTATCTTTTCCGTGATAAATATTGAAGTAAAGGTCACCAATCTAATGTAAATCCGTCTTTTAGGTATAGAATCTAAGTATTTAAAATTTAACCTTATGGAATGCAGACGCTGTACTGGTTCGTGGAATCATGTAAATAAATAATGATATCAATAAGCCCTTTCTGAGCAGTTCAAGAAATTTGAAAAGGTTTTACCACTTTTGAAAGAAAGGGAGATATATTTACTGTAAAGTGTTTCAGGTTTTTTAATCTGCACACCTCTATCTACATATTTTTCAATAAATCTGGCAGCGAAAGTAGTTCAAATAAATGAAGAAAATTGAAAGTCTTGGATTTTCAAAGTAAATGAAACTGTTTGTGGGTGGATGCCTAGTCCAAGGTAGGCCCAAGTATGGGCTATTACACGGATGCATAAACGCATGATTACTTAATAAAAGGCGTTAGACCTTTGCTAAATTGAGTTATACTTGATTAAGATTCTTGCAAGTAATAAGAAAATAGTTGAAAAATTATACAACTACATAAAACAGCAAAATCAGGAAATAATTACCAAAAGAACTGGTGAGTCCATTAGCTAGTTTTGAAAGGAACTTATGGAATTTCGCTTCCTCGTAATGGTACTCCCCATGCTTCCCATTTTTCCCTGCAATATTTTTAATTGCCACTTTTGCTCGACCTTGTATACTGGGTTGTAGCATATTCATCATTTTGTTTTCGTAATGGCCAAAGAAGTCTCGGTAGACATTCAGTTGCTGCAACATACAAAATATCAATTTTTAACAGGAGGGTTGCCGACAGCATTTTTTCATATCACAGAGGCACGTGTCAAGATGAAAACACGCGGTCAAACGGTAAGTTAATTAAGATTTCAAGACTCTGACATGTCCTTATTTGGTCTCATATTAGAGAATAAAAATCTATGGATTTGTTTCCATTTATTATGTAATCGTACAAATTTGCAGCATTTAAAGTTACAAAACATGCAACGGGAAATAAAGCCTCTTAATATTTATAACTTGGCACAAAATATAGATTGGTCAAAAAATATATCTCTAACAGTAGCCTCTTAAGTAGCCATCAGAATAGTTTTGGCAAAAGCGAAAAAAGCAAACTAGTGGGGCCTTTCTAGCGCAAAAGCATTTTTACGAAGTCCTGTAATTTTTTAAAAAAATATTTTTCAGCTTAACGCCGGTTGAATACGCAAATCAAGTAATTAAAATGCCTAAAAATTAGTTATGGCCAAACGGGGTCCAAAGTTTTTCAGTGCAGAACAATGTAGAGCAATTGCTTGAAATTCCCGTTCCTAATTTTCACAATTGCGAAAATTGAAATTCAATTTAGTCGTGTAACTGTTAGACATTTATATCTTGACCACATATATATGCCCTGTTAATCGACAATGCATGTACACGTCCGTAAGACATCATACCCGAGGATTTTATGATATGTTGAGGCCAACCCCTAGAGTGTTTAAAGCGTGCAAAGGTTGTAAAAATATGCAAATGCATAAACCCGTTCCGTTACTAAATAATGCAATGCATTGATTCATCGGGGGGTTCGGAAGCACACTTACATATTTACAGACGAGTTTCGGTGAGCATTAGTCGATTTTCTCTATGACTCAACAAGAGGGTTAACAAGCAAACTAATCTGTCGAGGATCCCCTTAGATAAATAAGAGCTTTCAATCGATGACATAGAACATTCAATGGCTTCTGTCATTTACTCCAGATATGTTTGCTTACTGACTTAATTTTGTTTCGCTTTTAGTATACTAGCTACAGTAAAAAGACAGCTCAAAAATCTCAGAAGCTCATTTATACTTAACAGTAGCGGACAAATGAGAGAAAACCAGCCATATTCTCTTAACGGCCTACATAAATTGTAACTAAGCAAACCATATCAAAGGTTGTTTTCTAGAAAGCCCTCACCCTGTCTTAGTTTTGAGGAGGTCGCGAGGCTAGATATGGGTTTGCAAAGTTTTTTATCCCACTTTTTTTTAAAAAAAATAATATATATAAAACATCTCCTTTGTGCAGAATGATGCAAAATATGCGCTGGATTCGGATTCAAAATCCGAAACTTGTTCCAAATTTTAAAAAACTTGCCTGTGATCCATCGTTTGTTGAAAACGAAGCCTTTGATTGCTTTCGATTCTTGAGATAAAAAAAATACTGTTATTATAATCTTTAAAAACCGCATATGACATCTCCCATAAACAAATTCATTAGAATGAATTCACAAAGCATAACAGTTAATTTATAATTAAAAACGTTTGAATGACATTTCTTGACAATAATTCGAGTAAAAGGTTCAGATATACGTATATTTGAACCTTTTATATATCTCAAATTTGTAATATATAAATGATAAAGTTTTAATAAATGTGACTAAGAAACAAACTCAAAAAAATACACGTTTTTAACAGAATGAGAATAAAATAACATACACCGCCGTGGCCAAATTTTGATTTTATACTACTCATTTTCCACAATATCCTTAGTAAAGTGAAAATGAACGACAGAAGTATATAAACTGATTGTTAATCCAAAACACTGCGTTTTATGCGGCTCAGAAAAACAAAATATTTTTTTCCCTTGTAAAGAACGCAAAAATGTGCATAACAACTCAAGCACAACAAAACATTAAGTATAAATCAGGCAGTTTATTTTCTAGAAGGAGTTCTGGCAACAAAAATTGCCAGGCAGCAGAGCGAACAAAATTCACCTTGAAAGCCGAAAAATGGGTTGAATCGAATAAGCAGGATATATAAAAGCGAATGAAGTAACCTATAAAAAAATTACAGATGGATAAATAGTAACGAAAAATACAGAAGGGGAATGCGCCTTTTTCTGGAGAAAAATATTTTTTCAACTGTGTGTAAATCATGTCCCAATTACTATAGGTTGGACAAAATAATAATTCCCAGAGCAATACTTTGGCACAAAATATCATGCCTACGTCAGTAGCGAGTCAAGTACAATTTCCGAAATTCATTAATCTTACATTTTATTAATCCTATAAAATGCGACAAAATTATCAAATACATGCCGGCATGCGGTACTAGAGATCATGGAGCCTATGTTATCTTAGACGGACCTAATCTATGGGCTTTAGCGTTGACTTGATGGGGCAAATTATTATTATTTCGAAATGCAATTGGATTAATGTATTGCCTTTGGAAAACATCTTCTTTGTATTTTAACGATTATATGATTGGCAGGATTATCTCATCCTGCTATCTTGGGTGTTATAAAGAGCCCGTAGTTGAATCCGAAGAAACAAACGAGTGGCAAGCTGCAATGGGGAAACACCACAACAGGAGGACGAAGTCACAATCAACTCTGATGGATTCATTGAAGCCTTCAGATGAGAGTTTTGGTCAGAGGTAGACTTAATCCCAACGAGAGCTCTGTAAACCGTTCTCGTGCCCCTAAGGAGAACTCAGGAGGAAGCGAAAATTCCAATTACCAGGATCGACAACAGTGTTTAGTTATTCAGGATTTGCACGAGTCAACTGCAGTCCGACCAGAAGACCGTGTCGCCGAAGACCTTGCTTCGTTTAATGGCCTCCTAAACCAGTTGCTCCCACCGGGCGTGGAAGTAAAAGTTATTAAAGCCTTCCGGATCGGCAAAAAGTCTGAAGACAGCCTAGGAACGCCGCGACCGCGACCGCTGAAAAATAATGCTAGAGAGCAAAGACCAAATCAAGGCGATCCTATCCAAAAACTAACCTACGTCACTCGCATAAAGAGGTTTTTCAACCGGACTACTCCCCTGCGGAAAGGCTGAAACGCCGGGAACTTGTCTTGGAACTACAATCAAGACTGAAGGCTGGCGAACACAATCTGGCTATTTTTCAAGGGGAAGGTAGTTCAAAAGAATACGAATTTTCCATTGAACCAACCGATTGTTCTGAGGGACAACGGCAGCCACCTCACTAACGCCAAAACCATCAGGGAACCAATTGCCCAAAGAGATGTCAGAACTGATTCCGTAACGCCCAGCGTTCTCACTAAAGAAACCAGAGTTACCGAAAAATCATCACGAAACGGAAAAAGACATACGACCTTGACGTTAGAGGAGACGCAGTTGGGCCCATAAAATTGACAAACGCAACAGGAAATTTGGTTGGCGCAAAATTGAAGTGCTTGTATACAAATGCGCAAAGCCTTTTATCAAAACTTGATGAGTTAAAAATTTGCCTTGCCGAAGTATCTCCGGATGTGATAGCAGTAACCGAAACCTGGCTGTCGGGCAGTATTCTAGATAGCGAAATAACATTGTCTGGGTACCAAATATATCGGAGGGACAGAGAAAACCGACAGGGTGATGGAATAATTGTGTATGTGAAAGACGTGCTAATAGTGTCTGACAAGACGAGCAAGTTTGCGTGCAGCACTGAAGCCATATGGTTGAACATCAAGGCTCTTGGCTCTCCATGTCTAGATGTCCTCATTGTCTATCGGCCACCTAGGATAGACCGAGTCGCGGACATTCACTTGTTGGAACAATTAGAAAAGTTCTCCAGTAGACCTAATGTAATGATTATGGGGGACTTCAACGCACCAGGAATTAACTGGAGCACTGTTCAATCATCATGCCCGAAATCAACTTTTAATTATGTTTTTCTGCAAAAGACCTTGAATGCACTCCTCACACAGCATGTCCCTTTCCCCACCAGAACACGTGAAGGACAAAGGGCTAACTGTCTTGACCTGGTTTTCACGAAAACATCAGGCAGCATTGACGAGATTATTTCAATGCCTCCCGCTCGGTTGTAGTGATCACGTGGTGCTTATATGGGACTACTCCTTATTCTCCGTTGCCCCTGCTATAGAGGAAAAAAACGGCGTAACGTTTGGCGAGGAAACTTTCATCAGATGCGAGCAGATATAACACACATCAACTGGACCTCAATATTTTCTAGCACCGTAAACGAAGATTGGGAGTCTTTCCGAAATGTTCTTCTGCAACTTATTGACAACCACTGCCCGCTAACGAGTGTCCATCACAGCAAGCGTCCTGGGTGGCTAGACAGCAACTTAAAAGGGAAATAAACAGGAAGCACAAGTTGTGGAGAAAAATATCGCGAGTCTAATCAAGTCGCCTATTTTAATAAGTATAAAGCACAGAGAAACAAAATGAGAAGCCTTATTCTTACAACGCGAAGAGAATTTGAAGACTTTGCTGCAAAAGGCAACGCAGAATCCAAAGTTAGTCTACAGTTACCTCCGTAGATGTACAAGGAATAAACATCAAATACCGCTGATTAAGACTGCCGTGGGCGTCGAAATTTCTGAAAACAGGGAAAAAGCCGAGTACTTTTCACAGTTCTACCGCTCAGTCTTCACAAACGAGGCCAGGTTCCTTCGTCCCTCAGTGGATAACCCGCCGACTGCAAGCATTAGCCACATACTATTCTCAGAATTTCTGATCCAAAAAGGAATTAAAAAGAACTAAAAAGAGTCGCAATCCCCAGGACCAGACGAGCTTCCACCCAAGCTTCTGAAAGAACTCGCCAATGAACTTTCCACACCTTTGTCAGTGCTCTTTCAAAAGTCCTTTGACTCCGGAACACTTCCTTTCGATTGGAAGCTGGCACATATAACTCCCTTGTACAAAAGCGGTAGCCGGGCGTCAGTGACAAACTACAGGCCCATAAGCTTAACATGCATCCTTGGTAAGATTATGGAAAGGATCATCAAGAGCGAATTGGTGAAATTCCTAGAGACTCATAATTTGTTATCAAGCTGTCAACACGGGTTCAGAAAAAGGAAGATCATGCACAACGAATTTGCTGTATTCGATCCAGAGGTGGACCCAAGCACTTGAAGATAGACACGCGGTTCACATTGCCTTCATTGACTTTCAAAAAGGCCTTCGATACTGTGCCGCACGAGAGACTGCTTTACAAGCTAGAAAGAATTGGAATCAGAGGTAACCTCCTCAAGTGGATCGAAAAACTTCCTCGTGGGTCGGCGCCAGGTTGTGTGCATCGGCCAAGAGAGGTCAAGTTCTGCTGCGGTCGAGTGGGGTTCCTCAGGGTTCAGTACTAGGGCCAACACTGTTTTTTTAATATACGTGAACGATTGTGTCAGGAATCTCGACTGTGAAGCAGCAATGTTTGCCGACGACATTAAAAATCTGGAATGTAATCCAGAGCCCTGCTGACGAAGATAAACTGCAGATCAACCTAACTCGGTTGGAGGAGTGGTCGAATCATTGGCTTTTGCGGTTCAACGTCGATAAGTGTACAATACTTCGCTTAGGCAACCCGTCTGGATCTGCCGAAAGTAGAAGTTACTTTCTCAACGGTGAAGCCTTAAAAGACGTGGAAACCCAAAAGGACCTTGGTGTGCTGATGACCACCACCTTAAAAACCATCGTCTCACTGCTCGAAAGTGGCGAAGAGGGCAATTTCGGTGTTGCATGCCATCAGACGAGCCTTTTTGGATTTCGATGAAGATCTTTTTGCTAAGACCTTTGGAACATTCATTAGGCCACATTTGGAATATGCTATGCACGCCTGGAAACCCTGGACAGTTCAAGATCAGAACTGCCTCGAAAGAGTCCAGAGGAAAGCCACCAAAATGGTTAGAAGTCAAAGCTCCTTGCCATATCCCACCCGCCTAATGAATCTTAATCTGTTCCCTTTGAGTTATAGGCAAATGCGTGATGATCTCCTGCAGACATTCCGCATTGTGAAGGGATTGGATTGTTGCCTGGAATTCTCGGACTTCTTTGAATTTGCCACCACGACCCATCTCCGAGGTCACCCATTGAAACTGCGTGTCCAGCAGGCGAGACTGGATGTGCGCAAGTTCTCCTTCTCTGTCAGAGTGGTTAAACCATGGAATGCCCTCCCTGAAGACGTTGTGATGTCACCATCGCTGGAAAGCTTTAAAAGGAACCTTGACAGTTTGATGTTCCGCAACGAGCCTGAGCGATGAGGCATTTATCTTAACCCTCGAGAGTCGTGCACCACTTGTCAAATTTTATGACCGCCTTTTGTACCTTGGCAACCCACACGGTTTCTCTGTATACCGCACTTAATTTTACGTTACAAATAGGGTACTCAAAGGCCCATGCCTATTTCCCTCAATAAATTGAATTGAATTGAATTGAATGGACTGAAGTAACTTTTGGTGGGATCTTGGTGAGCGAAGGTGTAATCGCATTTTGGTGAAAATGGCTGGCGTCTCACTCCGCTGCAATCTTTTAAATCCCCACAAAACTCATTTAATCTCTTTCGTCGGAATTTCTATGGCCCTTCCCTGCAGTTGCCAAAATCGCTGTGCCCTCCGTCTGTTGTTTAGCTTGCATTTTGATATTCCCCTCTATCCAGACAGACCGTAGACTGCTGTAGCACTACATATTTTTTTTATGCTATATATTTTTGCAACATCTTTCCAATTTAATTACTGTTAGTATATAGTTTTCATACATTTGCCTCGTTTCCTATTCTGACTGCCTGTGCGCATATGCCAGCCTATCTGCTGATCCTGTAGAGTTATTTTCACGTTAGAATCTATTTAAAATGTGTTTGTGCGCCTCAACGTGTTCAGCCGCTACAGTATTGATTCAAGAACAAAGAAATGCAATGCTCTGACTTCGTTTCTGCACATCAAACCTCGATCCGTGCCATTTGAAGCTATGCATTCTACCCTCTGATCTGTAAACCTGTCCATTGGAATGTTTGACAGCCTCACAGTCCATGCGCAGATATTGTCCGGTTGATGCAACCACTTATAAACATAAAGTTGTGTTTTGAGCAGTTGAAAGGGCACTCTCTAAAGAGTGGTTACCCTCAGTTAAATGGACCCTATCGAGATAATGTAGACAGTAATGCTATCTTGCTTAAGATTTAATCAGAGTATAACTTAGAAATTGCTGTATATAACGTAGGCAAAATGATACAGGTCCAATAGTAATCTCTTTTTAGGATACTTCTGATGCTAGCATGTGCAATTTCCAATTGAAAGTTTACAGAAAATTGGAGTTCCGAACAAATAATGAGGAAAATGTCGAAAACCAAAAGTGAGGACAGAGTTCAGGGAGACACCACTTTCAAAAATCTTCAAGAGGAAAAACTACTCGACGAATCGTTATAGAGAACCAACATAGTTATAGTGTAGCTATGAATACATGTTCGAAATTTGGAAGGAAGAGTTATTAAAGTGTACTTGGGGAGGCTAGATCACTAAGACCTAGAGAAAAATTGATAATCTGGGTGAGACCTCAACAACTCAGTGGTCAAAAATAAATCCTTATGAGCGTTAGCGGGTAGCGAAATGGGCAGTTTATTGTGTGTGTAGAAGGTGTTTGACGAAGGGCATCGTATTACGTATAGGACACGATGCATCTAGTGAAAAGATTAAAAGATTTCAATTTGACACGCTGACAGGAAAAACTACACGCAGAAAAGGTAGTTTGGAAATCGTCTCCTTATTTCTCAGTAGTTCTTTGACGAAGTCATGGAGGAAGTTGCTAAGGCAGGATGAGGAAAAAAAAGCTAATCAAGTCTGTTTTCGGATAAAGGTGTAATCTTCGCTTAGTTAATTAATCCATATAATGTGCAGCAATATTCAAGGATAGGAAAGTCAAGAACTAGTAAATCCTCAAGTAAATTTTAGGAAGGTATATACTATAAGAAATAATTATCAATTTTGTTTGATGTCAGCTTAGAGGTAATGGAAAAGAAGTGTGCAATAACGATCCAGCCAGCATAAAAAACTCCTGTAAATGCATATTGTTACGAATTCCTTTTTCAGCAATTGGGATTATTAAGATAAAAAAATCGTTACTTTTGGAATGATGGCAGTTTGGAACGAGGAATGGTTGGCACAAGTGAGTTTGGTGTTAACAGCCTCCCTTCCTTTCCGTGGAATGCGGATTCTGCTCCAGATATGGGCACATCGGCGAACGATTGCCCACTGACAGCTGGTGAAATGCCAGTTGTGGGTTGCAGGAGCAGCACCATGGCTCTCAAGGTGAGCCCTGGCGCAGGGCTCAAATGCCGCGAAGTCCAACAGCTCGTAAGATAGAGCTACCGAGTCAGCACCCAATCTTCGTGGACGATGCTCTGAATGCATAAATCTAGTTATATTTCTCTTAAACAAAGGGTTATTTTTCAGACATTTGATGTTCCCATGGTAGCTTATTCCACATTGCAATGGTGTACACCGAAAAGGTTTGACGACATCTAACTGTGAGTGCCAAATAAAGAAATAAAAAAGCTCACAATTACTATTGTGCTGAGAATGTTCCAGCTACTTCAAAGTAGTAAGAGAGGAAAGGTTCAAATAATGAAAATATTCAACGCTAAAATCTCTTTTTTGTAATCAGCGAACCATGGAGGTCAATGGCTGGTTATCGCACAACGTTGTTTGTAAAGCAAATTACGATGTTTCGAAGATAAAACGTTTAAATAAAAAAATGCTTGACTGATTCTATTTTGTTCCATTCGTATGAGCACAGAAGGCTAAACAGTAAAGAACAGTATTCTAGGCTGTACCCGTTTGTTCACATTGAACGGTGTAAGCCATTCTTTAGACTGCTCATGGAGTAAACCTTAGTTTTCCTGGAAATAATCTTAGTCAGCTGCAATTCGGACGATGCTTCAAATCGTAATATCACCTTCAAACATGGCATAATCCCAGTTCAGTTCACTGACGCAGTCGTTGATGTATTAATAAACAGAGTCGGGTCAAGAACAGAGCCTTGCGGACTAACAACAACTGCAACATCCGCCATCGACATGGGCAATGTAAGAGCGGCCAAATGCGAAACTTAGAATCCATTTCACGAGAATCCATTCAATCGAAATGGGCAATGTAAGAGCGGCCAAATACGAAACTTAGAATCCATTTCAAGAGAATCCATTTAATTGACATGGGCAATGTAAGAGCGGCCAAATACGAAACCTAGAATCCCTTTCAGGAGATTTGCCCTAGCGCCCTTTCGGCTGAGTTTGTACAGGGTTCGCAGATGTGGTACACTATCGACTGCCCCCATTGGGGGCACTTAAACCACGTGCAGTATATTTTTTCATCAACTGCACGAGTTGCGCGTTCCAAACAATACAGAAAAATGTATCACGCAAGACCCTTCCTCTACTGAATCCATGCTGCGAATCGCAAAGTACAGTAGATGACCTTAATTATGAATGTCATGATCGAAATGTAAGTGGAAAGTTCAGCGTTGGGATAGTGTTTAGGTAGTGCCACCTAGGCGCTTAAACTAAAAACATGTATTTATATTTATTTTGATATTAGAATTTGGAAGATATTTGAAGCGCAGAAAGCCTTTTACTAAAGAACAATGCATTTTCAATCTGGTCTTTTGAACGGCAACGGTTAGACGTTATGCGAAACTGGATGTATCCAGATATCCACGAAAGTTTCAATGCTATTTAATACTACAGAAAGAAACCTATTGTTTTGCTCGTTTCGCTATAAATTACCATAAATATAAAAAACAAGCTACAAATAAATCCCTTTTGAATCGGAAACTACGAAGGTAAATCAGTGAAAATCAGATGAAGGCAAGTGTAATGAATCACATTTCAAAATTCTTTTTTTGGAAATTCGAAACCTAAGAATTATCTATGTAAATATGGTAAAGCGTTCAACTCAATTAACAAAGTTTGTGGGTTTGAATCCCAGGGGTTCAGCAATTGGGATTGGTTTTGACTGGCTGATGATGGCTAATAAGCCAGAAATAGCCATTCCGGTCTCCCTTGTCTTTGTCGGTTCCACTTTATCAACAAATGCTACATGTCGCTAAGCGACCGCCTGCGAGGGCTCTAGTCTGAGCTCTAGGGTACGACGGAACATGCATGTTCCTTAAGCAGATTGGCGAGAAACACACTATCATCATATTCCCGATCGTAACCGACAAAACAACGGGCCCGTGGCTCAATGGTAGAGTGTTCGACTCAATTTCCAAAGGTTACGGGTTCGAATCCCAGGTGTGCCACACTTGGCATTGGGTATGACTGGCTGATGACGGCGAATGAACCATATATGGCCATTCTATTCTCCCTTGTCTTTGTCGGTTCCACTTTATCAACATATGCTACATGTCGCTAGGCGACCGCCTGCGAGTGCTCTAATCTGAGCTCCAGGGCACGAGGGAACATACATGTTCCTTAAGCAGATCGGTAAGCAACGCACTATCATCATATTCCCGATCCCAACCGACAAAAACAACGAGCCCGTGGCTCAATGGTAGAGCCTTTGCCACAATTACTAAATGTCGTGGATTCGCATCCCAGGGGTTCCACAATTTGGATTGGTTTTGACTGGCTGATAATGGCCAATAAGCCAGAAATGGCCATTCCGGTCTCCCTTGTCTTTGTCGGTTCCACTTTATCAACATATACTACATGTCACTAAGCGACCGCCTGCGAGTGCTCTAATCTGAGCTCCAGGGCACGACGGAACATACATGTTCCTTAAGCAGATTGGTGAGCAACGCACTATCATCATATTCCCGATCGCAACCGACAAATCAACGAGCCCGTGGCTCAATGGTAGAGCGTTCGACTCAATAACCAAATGTTGCGGGTTCGAATCCCAGATGTTCCACACTTGTCATTGGGTTTGACTGGCTGATGACGGCTAATAAGCCAGAAATGGCCATTCCGGTGTCCCTTGCTTTTGTCGATGCCACTTTATCAACATATGCTACATGTCGCTAAGCGACCGCCTGCGAGGGCTCTAGTCTGAGCTTCAGGGCACAAAGGAACATGCATGTTCCTTAAGCAGATCGGTAAGCAACGCACTATCATCATATTCCCGATCGCAACCGACAAATCAACGAGCTCGTGGTTCAATGGTAGAGCCTTTGCCACAATTACTTAATGTCGTGGGTACGAATACCAGGTGGTCCACACTTGGGATTGGATATGTCTGGCTGATGATGGCTAATAATTCAAAAATATCCATTCCGTTCTCCCTTGTCTTTGTCGATTCCACTTTATATATGTATATTTATATCGTGTGCCAACATCTGCGGAGAGGAAGCAAATTCCGCAAACGGAAACTAAAAAATGCCTCATTTGTTTAATTTCGTATTTAGAATTTAAAAAAGACCCCATATTTCATGAAAGGGCACGTCGGTTATTACTGCTTTCCAATTGACGCAAACATGGGCGTAGACTTATGAGGTATGTTCTTATAACCCCTGTGCTAGACAAAGTCTGTGCAGAGTGCGGGTGTTGCAACACCTGAGGCTGGGTACGGCTGGCTTATGCGGCTACAAAGCCAGAAATGGCCATTTCAGTTTCCCTTGTTTTTGTCGGTCATCTTATTCTGCCTATATCATTAAGCATCGTGCGGCTGCTGGCAGTTCTCAAGAGTGAGTCCCAAGACACAATGGGACGAGCGAGTCCTCTAATCGATCGGTCAGTGCTCACTTACCATTGGTAATATTCCCGGTCAAAACCGGCAAGACGACTTGCTCGTGGCACAGTGGGTTGAGCTTTCGACTTCTTACCAATAGGTAGCGAGTTCAGGACTCGGGCACCACAGATAGTTGATGATGGCTAATAAGCCTGAAATATTCATTCCAGTCTCTCTTGTCTTTGTCAACCATGGTATTCTGCACCTTTACTTTTCAGATATATTTGATACTACTTGTGGTACCATTTGTTTGTGTATGGGGTATTAGTTAGGGATATGGGTTGTAGGGGTACTAGTTTGGGGTAGCACCACACAGATAGCATTTGGTCGCTCCATTTGTATCGAACAGGTGTTGAATGCTCCTGTGGCCGCCTCTAACTGGTACCCGAATCTCACCTGTGGCTCCTCGAAATTGGGTTCTTCCCAGCGGCCACACCCCGGGCAACCGTCACGACAGGTGGACTAAACCAGGTAAGGGTCTCCGGTGTTGGGTATGCCTCAACACCCGGTATGTCTGACTCCCGAACTTCCCACCACCCCCCTCTCAAAAAGTCCTACAGTGGGGGCGAAAGCAACCCGGTAAGCAGCCCCGGCTGACTTGGATCGTTCTCCCACGAAAACAAAACCGTGACCCATAGTGGAGTTCGGCAGCCGTCTGGGATGTCCGAAAAGCCCTATTTAGGGACAGAACTAGTTGCCTCCTCGCGGAGGAAGGGGCTAGAAAAGGTGCCCTAAACAAATGCTGGTTATCACGTCTTCTGCAGCCGGCCGCGGCTCGCAGATCGTAAAAACCGCGTTCGTAAAACTCAAACAAACAAACATTACCCCCCGTCCCCGTCCCCATTCGCCATACCCAAAAGGCTGCTTGGTGAGTCCACTCACACTAGTAGTCTGAAATTTTCGTTCCCTTTAAGACAATCCTAGGAGCAACCGTCCGGAACGGAGGACGGCGCTAGTCGCTCGGGAAACTTGCGCGCTACAAGGTTAACATTGCTGCTTTCAACGAGTCCTGATTCTCTGAGCAGGTTCAGCAAGTGGAGGTGGGTGCTGGCTACACCTTCTTCTGGAGCGGCCGGCCAAAGGCAGAGCGACGCGACGCTGGTGTTACTTTTGCCATCCGGAACGATATTGTGGAACGTCTGCCCTGTCTGCCGCAGGGTATCCATGATCGCCTGATGAGCCTCCGCCGGCCTCTTCAGGGAGACCAGTTCGCCACCATCATCAGCGCCTACGCTCCCCCAATGACGAGCTCTGATAAGGCGAAGGAAAAATTCTACGAGGACCTGCACGCCTGCTGGCAACTGTGTCGAAGGTGGACCACGCTGCTTGGTAGGGAGTGCTGGGTCCCCACGGTCTCGGTAGCTGTAACGATAACGGCCTCCTTCTTCTGCGCACGTGTCGGAACACGGTCTCCTGCTGACCAAGAACTTCTTCCGCATTCCGACGCGGGAGAAGGCCACGTGGATGAACCTTCGGTCACGGCACTAGCATCTGCTGGACTATGCTCTCATCCGGAGGCGAGATCGACAGGACGTGCTGGTAAACAAGGCAATCCGCGATGCCGATGGTTGGACAGATCACCGCCTCGTCGTCTTCCAGATGAGGCTCCGACTTCAACCCCGACGAATGACCCAAGGTAAGCGGCCGCCAGGTTGGTTACTTTTTTTGTTAAATTAGCCTGTTCACTGTTTTGATTTTAGCAACCAAACAACCGAGAAACGGGAGAACCTGCATGCTCCAGATAATAATTGCATCGTGGAAACGCGAAGGTGCCAACTGCGAAATTTCATCCAGTCCACCACCCTCGAAGTCCTCGGATGCGCACGCCCCCAAAGCAGGACTGGTTTGACGACAATGACGCCGACATCAGCAACTTACTCGCGGAGAAGAATGGGCTACACAAAGCCTACATGGACCTTCGGACTGACGCCACCAAAGCAGCCTTCTTCAGATATCGGCGCCTTGTATGGCAACGTCTGCGGGAGATGCAGGATGCCTGGATGATCCGAAAAGCTGATGAAATCCAGGGGTATGCGGACTTCAATGAAATGAAAAACCTTTTCAAAGCCATCAAGGCCATCTACGGCCCGTGTATCAAGGGGACCGCACCGCTGCTTAGCTCTGACGGCACAACACTGCTGACAGAGTAATCGTAAATTCTGAAGCGCAGGGCCGTGCACTTCAGAAGTGTCCTTAACTGCTTATAAGCCGTTTCCGACGCTGCCATTGACCGGCTTCCTCAAGTGGACATGAACAATGACCTGGATCTGCCGCCTTACTTACCAGAAACCATCCGGGCCGTGCAGCAGATTTCCAGCGGTAAAGCACCGGGATCCGACGCGATCCCACCGGAAGTCTACAAGCACGTTGGGCCCCGGCTGATGGCAGAACTCCCACCACTCTTCCAGGAGATGTGGTGCTAAGGACAAGTTCCTCAGGAGTTCAAAGACGTGACCATCGTCCATCCCTACAAACGGAAGGGGAACCGGCAACTCTGTGATAATCGCAGAGGCATCTCGTTGCTCAACATCGCCGGGAAGATCTTCGCCCGTATCTTTCTCAATCGTCTGAACGGTCACCTAGAGCATGGCCTGCTCCCGGAAAGCCAATGTGGCTTCTGCCGACACCGCGGAACATCCGATATGATCTTTGCCGCCCGCCGCCTACAAGAGAAATGCCAGGAGTTGTGAACTCACCTATACATTACCTTCGTGGATCTGACGAAAGCCTATGACACGGTGAATCGCGATGGACTGTGGAAAGGCATGCAGAAATTCGGCTGCCCTGAGTGGTTCATGCACATGGTGCGTCAGCTTTATGACGGGATGACGGCGCGCGTCACTGACAATGGGACGGTATCCGAAGCATTCGCAGTGACCAACGAAGTGAAGCAGGGCTGCGTATTGGCTCCCACCCTCTTCAGTCTCATGTTCTCGGCTATGCTGATGGACGCCTGCCATGATGAGCAGCCTGGGATCCGCATCGCCGACAGAACTGACGGGCACCTTCTCAACAGTTGGCGTATGCAGGCTTCAACGCACTTGTCTACGACTACAGTTCATGACTTGCTCTTCGCGGATGAATGTGCCCTTAGCACCGTGACAGAGGAGGACATGCAAAGGTGTATGGACCTCTTCGCCACAGGCTGCGCCGATTTTAGATTAACAATCAGTACAGCCAAAATGGTTGTACTGCACCAGCCGCGACCCAGCGCGGAATACAATGCTCCCCAAATCAATGTCAATGGTGCTCAACTCAAAAACGTGGAAACCTTCGCTTATCTAGGAAGCACGCTGTCACGCAACACAAGAATTGATGACGAGGTTGCCCAACGGATCTCCAAAACTAGTCAGGCCTACGGCCGGCTGCAGGCCTCCGTGTGGAATCGCCACGGTATTCACCTGAACACCAAACGAAAGATGTACAAGGCCGTCGTCTTGACGACACTCCTTTTCGGAGCGGAGGCCGAGACCGTCTATTTGAACCAAGCCAGGAAGCTGAATCACTTCCATCTCAGCTGCCTTTGCAGAATACTGAAGCTGAGAGGGCAAGACAGGATCCCGGACACGGAAGTCCTGGAGCAGACTGGAATCCTCACCATCCACGCCATGCTGAGGCAAGTGCAACTGCGATGGATTGACCACCTGGCAAGAATGGACGACAAGCGACTACCCAAACGACTTTTCTGCGGAGATTTTGCTGCGGGTTCTCGCCGACAGGGAGGTCAAAAATGACGCTACAAGGACACTTTGAAGAAGTTGCTGAAGCAACTGCAAATCAACCTGGTGACCTGTGAGGCCCATGCCCAGGATAAACTAGCATGGAGAAGATCTGTTACGACTGGGTTAGCAATCTATGAGGCCAACCGGATCTCCGACGCCAAGGCCAAAAGAGCGGCACGAAAGTCACCAGCGCCCCGAACCAACGCTGTCGATGCCCAGACCCTGCTAATATGCCCGCACTGTCACTGCACCTTCCGCTCGCGAATCAGCCTGGTTGGACATCTTAGGACGCAATGCACCAACAATCCGACTATTCCAACTTCTACGTCAAATTCTGCCAACCCTCCTTCAGGCTCCCCACCACCCTCACTACCCGGCATCAATTCCATTACTCCAACCATCATAGAGACCACATTCCAATACTCATCGCCTGTTACCCCTCCCCCACCGCAACAACCAACGCCTTTGCCTTCACTATCACCACCACCAGCACAATCAGCTATGGGGACTCTCTCCTAAACTGTCCTCGTGGCGACCGCACATTCACCTCACGCATAGGCCTGGTCGGGCACTTGAGAATCCATCTTACAGAGACTGGTGAACCAGTGCCTAGAGCAGCAACACACATCAGAGATCGCCACTTCCACTGTCCTCACTGTCCTCGTGTATTCACCCATCGCGTGGGCCTATTCAGTCACATGCGCATCCATGACCGCGGAATTCACCGCAATTCCGACAACACCGATACACCATGCACACCCTCCACTCCTGTCATTCTTACCGCTACTGCCACCCCCACTACCATGAATGACATCCCCCCAGCCTCTACCGATTTCTCCTGCCCACAATGCGCCCGCAACTTCAACTCACGCATCGGCCTGGTCGGTCACCTGCGAATCTATCGCACGGAGGCTGGTGAAATAGTGCCTGGGGCTCCAACATACAGTCGCCGTGCCCAACTCCACTTCTCTCACTGCTCCCGCACATTTACACACCGCATGGGCCTATTAGGACACATGCACCTCCACGATAACCTGCGGTAAACCACCGGAGGCTAAGCCATATCAGCGAACACCATCTACACTAATACATAGACAAAATCCTCACAATCATCATAATGTACCTGATAAAATCACGGTTTCCTAGAAACCGTGGCTTGGAAGCCTGCCAATCTGATGCTTACACCAGACCACGCCGTCGGCCCAGTTAATGTGTTGTGCGTGTCGAGTGGCTGACCAGTGGACTGGGAGTCAGACGGCAATGGCTCCTCCATATTCCCTGATTTAGTGAATCCTGGTGTGTGCGTTATGGGGGCCAGGTCGTGCTGTGGCGCGCGAAGACGGGTAGGCCGACCCGTCAGTCAATGCGCCCACTCCAACGTCACACAACTGACTGGCTCGGATGGTGGTCTGAATGTGGGGGTAGGGGAGAGAGTGAGGTCAACAGCTCAGCACATTTTCCTCGCTATAAACAATCTAACGCGCTTGAAACTATCACGGTGCGCTAAGAGCCGTGGATTTGGAAGGTTGCCAACTGACGGGATAACTCTGACCGCGTGGTCAGCCCAATATGTGTTTTGTGTGGAGTGGCCGACTGGCGGGCTGCACTGGCTCCTTCTTAATGTGGCCTTTATGTCACTTCCACTCCGTGGGATCCGAGCCAGGTGTAATGGTACACCCAGGGGCGGCTACGGCCGCGCCAACCACCTGCGCCCTCTCCCATCTCCGCTCTTCTTGACTCTCTCTTGACACCGGGCTCAGCCGGGGAGGAGGAGAGAGTGCGGTAGCTGCAGCGCAAAGCTCTATCATTTCAAACGAATTCACACGCAAGTCACCGTCCCTGCATTACGTGGTGTGGAGCCTACGGTGTACCTCGTCGAAATCAACGGTCGAACTGTCAGTTAGGGATATCATACAGATAGTATTCGGTCGCTCTATTTGTCTTCTGTAGGTGAATAATGCTCCTGTGACAGCCTCTAGCTGGTACCCAACTTTCACCTGTGGCTCCTTAAAGATGGGTTTTTTCCAGTGGCCACACTCCGGGCAACCATCACAACAGGCAGGCTAAGCCAGGTGAGGGTCTCCGGTGTTGTGTGTGCCTCCACACCCGGTGTGTCTGACTCCCGAACTGCCCACCTCCCCACCTCTGAAAAAGTCATACGGTGGGGGCGACATCAACCCCTTAGATGGCATAGGCTAACTCGGGTCACTCTCCCACTAAAAAAAATCCCGACCACTAGTGAATTTCGGTAGCTGTCTGAGATGTCCGAGCAGCCCTATTTAGGGACAGCACTACTTGCCTCCTCCCAGAGGAAGGGGCTAGAAAAGGTGAACTAAACGAATGCCGGGTCTCACGTTTTCTGAAGCCGACCACGCTCGCAGATCACAAAATACGCCGTCGTAAATCTCAAACAAACAACAATACCCCCCGTCCCCGTCCCCCTCGCCATACCCTCCAGGCTGCCCGTGTGATTCAGCTCACACTTGCAGCCCGGAATGTTCGTTCCTTTTAAGACAATCCTTGGAGCGATCGGCCGGAACGGGGGACAGCGCTAGTCGCTCGGGAACTGGCGCGCTACAAGGTGGACATTTCTGCTCTCAACGAGACCCGATTCTCTGAGCAGGGTCAGTTGGAGGAGGTGGGTACCGGCTACACCTTCTTTCTGGAGCGGCCGGCCAAAGGCAGAGCGACTCGACGCTGTTTTCGCTTTTGCCATCCAGAAAGACATCGTGGGACGTCTGCCCTGTCTGCCGCAGGTTATAAATGATCGCCTGATAATCCTCCGCCTGCCCCTTGGGGAGACAAGTTCGCCACTATCATCAACGCCTACGCTCCCCCAATGACGAGCTCTAATGTGGCGAAGGACAAATTCTACGAGGACCTGCACGCCCTGCTGGCAACTGTGTCGAAGGTGGACAAATTAATTAACCTTAGTGTCTTCAACGCCCGCGTCGGGACGGACCACGCTGCTTGGTAGAGAGTGCTGGGTCCCCACGGTCTGGGTGGCTGTCACGATAACGGCCTCGTTCTTCTGCAAACGTGTGCGGACCACCGTCTCCTGCTGACCAATACCTTCTTCCACCTTCCAACGCGAGAGAAGGCCACGTGGATGCACCTTCGGTCGCGGCGCTGGCATCTGCTGGACTATGTTCTCGTCCAGATGTGAGATCGACAGGATGTGCTGGTGACCAAGTTGATCTGCGATGTCGATGGTTGGACAGATCACCGCCTCATCGTCTCCATGATGACTTCACCCCCCCGACGAAGGCCTCAAGTTAAGCTGCTGCCAGGTAAGTTAAATACTCTTTTCTTAAATTGGCCTGCTCACTGTCTTAATTAAAGCAACCAAATAAACTAAAAACTGGAGAACCTGCATGCACAAAATGATAACGCCATCGTGTAAATATGGGCGAGAATAGAACTCGAGATTGAGCTAGTTTCACCTTTACCTAACCAGGCAAGTGTGTTCACATACTCTCTTTTCCAGGTGCCTCGTTGTACCACCAATGTATCTTGCTCCACAGGAGCAAGTGAATGCGTAAATACACATTGAGGTGGCCTTCAATGAGAGTCAGTCTTTACCTACACACATTTGAGGGGAGATTTCCTAAAAGATACCCGTATGTTCGCCGCGGGGATCGTGCTCGACATGCCTATCTTCAGACGTCCAACTAGTTCGCTTGTTGCATTCTCTATGAAGCGCAGACTTAAGAAAATGTCTTTCTTTTCTGCAGTTAAGGTGATAGGCTTTCCGGTGCACTCCCCAATATTTTGGAGAATTATTTTTTATGCGTATCCGTTTTCACGAAGTGTTTCCTGCACATGCTGGAGCTCTGCTTCAATTGTTTCAGGGTAGTAGATGCGTCACGCGCAAGCTGCCAGTTCCTGGACTAAATTTCGCTTTATATTCAGGGGCACTAATCTGTGAAAATTTATATATTGTCCCGTCCAAGTTTTCTTTCGGATTACCCTATATTTGATAGATCCATCCTCTCGCCTTTGTAGAAGGATGTCAAGGAAGGCAATTCCGTTATCCACCTAAGACTCTGCAGAAAATTTGAGCGAGGGGTGCACACTGTTAAACTTCCGGACCAGGGCGTTGGTGTCCGTGTTATGATCCGTCATGCAGAAGAGGTCGTCCCCGTAGCGACCATAAAAGTCGAGTTCAGCGATGGTGTCTTTAAGCCTCGTTTTCTCGACCTTGCCCATAAAAACGTTTGCAAGAAGTGGTCCAAGCGTAAAATCCATCGCTACACTATCTATTTGCCTGTATAACTGGGCATTACAGAGGACATGAACATTTTGCGTGCATCGGGTCAGAAGTTCTCTAAGGGTTTTTATGGGCATGCATATTTGGTATTTCGTTTTCCGAATAAAGCCACAGAGGTAGTCTATTGTTTCTATTATGGGTACGTTGGTAAACAGTGATGATAAATCTAATGAGAGCATCCCCGTCCACCAACGTTCCTATTCTTTATAGCGTCAAAAACTCAAAGGTGGCTTTCAAACGTTGAGGTCTGGGACTGGCAGCTGGGGCGCGACGCACCCCTGAAACGGTTGAATCAGAGCTCCAGCAGCTGCTGGACAGACTTCAGGAAAACGGATACCCAGAAAAATTCATTCTCCGAACTATTAAGGAACGTACCGCAAAGCGTATCACCTTAACTGTAGAAAAGAAGGACGTGTTCACAAGACTACTCTTCCTAACGCAGTAGTAAGAAGACGTCTGAAGACAGTCATTATGAGCGTGTTCCCCGCGGCGAACCTACGGGTATCCTATACGAACTCTCCCCTCCAACGTGTGGTAGGTATAGACCGACTCCCTTTGAAGGCCACATCAAGAAATGTAAACGAAGTAGTGACCCATATTGAGGTTCGGCAGTCGTTTGGAATTTCTAAACAGACCTATTTAGGGACAGCATCGTTTACTTTCTCGCGGTCGACGGGTCTATAAAAGGTGCCCTACATAAATGCTGTCATCACTTCACCTGCGTAATGCCTGTGGTTCACAGTCAAAAAAATCAAAAGAATAACAAATTACGTCTCCATCCCTCCCCCCCCCACGCCCAGACCCACACCACAGGCTGCTACGATAACTAACTCACTCTAACAGCCTGGAATTTTTGTTATCTTTCAGGTAATTCGCGGGGCAACCAGCCAGATAGGATAATGCCTGTCGCTTGCGACTTATTACTCAACAAGATGGGTATCGCTGCCCTTAAGGAGATCTCAGGTTCCGAGCGGGACCAACTGGAGGTGGTGGGAGCCGGCTACACCTTATTGTGGAGCGACCGCCTGAATACAAACCGATGCCCCACTGACACTGCATTTGCCATCCAGAATTATATCTTGGGACAACCACCCACGGCCATCAACGGCCTTCTTATGAGCCTGCGACTGCCTCTTCGGGGAGCTAACTTAGCCTCCGTCGTCAGCACCTACACTTCTCCAATGAGCAGTTCTGATTATCTGAAAAACAAGTTCTACGCAGATCGGCACGCCCCACTGCCGACGTGGACAACTTTATCGTCTTTGGTGACTTCAATGCCCATGGCGGAACAGTCCACACTGTCTGGGAGTACTCGGTGCTCACGGTCTCGGCGGCTGTAACGATAACGGCCTCCTTCTAGAGACCAGCGCGGAACACCGATGCCTCCTAACCAACACTTTCCGCCTTTAGACGTGGGAAAAGGCAACCTGGATTGTGGTCCTGGCAGCTGCACTATTACGTTTTCGTTCGGAGGCGAGTTCGACCGTACCTGCTAATGAGCAAGGCGACCTGCGACGCAGATGGTTGAACGGACCACCGCCTAGTCATCTGCAAGATGGGACTCCTAATGTACCCTCACAGGATACCAAAAAGTAAGTTAAATAATTCTTGTTATATTTGTCTGTTCAGCGTTTTGATTACAGCAATAAATTGGCCAGCGCCGTTGCTACAATCTTGGCACTGTGCGAGTAAGCCGCGTGCGTAGTACGCGTAAACTGGCGTTCTATATTTGTCAGCTACTGCGCTTTTTTCAATATCAGTTGAATTAATGGCTTGAACGGTGGACTACTGCCTATGAGAGGGAAGAGAGAGTGAGGGCGACAGGACTTACTGCATATTACTTACCCTAAGGAAGCTGAAGCACTTGAATCTGTCACACTGCACTAAAATTCGTTGGAAGAAAGTCTGACAGTTCGCGATATAACTGGGTTATCCGATCAGGATATAGCGATGCTGCAATGGCCCATTCTTAATGTGGTCTTTATGGTACTCCCACTTAGTGGGATCCGAGTCACCCCGTTTTATGTTGGATGAAATTCTGATCCTCTGTACACGATCAAGGGGTGTGGTTGCACGCCTAGATGCAGGTTTACGCTGTACCAACTACCTGCGTCCCACCCCGCCTCCGGTCTTCTTCATTCCCTCGTAACACCGGGCCCAGGTGAGTGGGTCCATAATCCCTGCCGCATTTGCCTGCAGCAGTGGAAACAATGGCGTAGTTTGGTGAGCTCGAGGAATCTCTTCGAGAGACGGCACTTGCCATCTGGTAAACCGTTATCTGGCAGGATTTACTGGAACCGAATAACAACAAAGCTACAAATTCTGTCTGTCAGTTACGGAAAATTAGTCGGTCAGTGAGCAATACGCCGGGTAATATGAATGTTCAATGGGAGTAGAGTGGTGTTAGAATAAGTTGTACAAATGCTGCAAAGACAGAAATTGCGGAAGACGGTGGAAAGAAAAGGGTTGTTCATCGAATACGCCGCTTTTTGGTTTTTGTTGACATCCAACCCTCGTCGTCCTCTTCGGGGCTTTCATCCTCACGAAGCTTTTCTTTAAAGTAATCTTGCAGATATTGTTCCGACTGTTTTTTGAGTGAAGCAGGATCCCTGAGCCAGGATTTTTTACTTTCAGCTAAAACATCTGAAAAGGTAAAAGCAGGCTCAATAGCAGTATTCAGTCGCAGAGCGTACTTCAAGCCTAGGTAGTTTTGCTACAAACTCCAGCTGTTAAACATGTGTGTTCAGTAGTACCATGTCCTAGAAATCGGCAAAAAAATGGTGTTCATTAACAAACATGGCTACCATTAATGTTAGGAACTAAGAAAAGGAGGTTCGAGTGTGGTTTATATGTTGTCCTCAGCCAAGCAAGCGTTTCAAGTCATCGGTCACCGAGCCGTTTCTTGGCTGCGGGATCACGTCTTGGCGACTGCTATCCCCAAAACTTAGCCTTGCATATGAGTGTTCACAGACTTGTTGTGACAGCAGGACTGAAATGAACATTTTACTCTTGCGTTGGAGCCCGGGGTGGGGTTGGAAACGGCCGTTCCATTCTTCCTAAAACTGGTCGCTAACGCGATTGAATCGTCGATCGCTAGTCACAATGCTATTGCCTTGAGAGGTTTCAGGCCCGGAATTTCAATTTAAAACAGGATTACATGCCCATCCTGTAGGCGGAATAGTGTGATGAACGCTACTTCCTTTAGATACATGACTGGGTTTGAAGCAGTCGAATTTTAAGGAACATGGTCTAGGGATAATTTTGGAGTAGTAGTTTTCCATTAAAAGTAAGTTTCTTCATGACATTTTTTAGTTTGTTCATTAAAATAACCAAGGGCCACATAAACTTTAGGACATGCAGGTAAATCGATGTAGCTCAAAATTATCTGACTGTCGCGTTCTGGCTTTTCTTCGAACCAACACCCGGTGCATTTTGGTAATTTCCTGCCTTGAAAATAATAGCCCTGAAGACTTAAAATGGGTGTTAAGGAATAAAATCAGACGACAAAAAGTTGCCAAAAAAGAGAGAATAAAATCAGGCCTTGTTTCTTCGAAGTATTCGCCAGACGATATCATAAACAGTGCTCCAAAGTAAGTATCAAGCGTGCTTTGTAAAATGCTACGAGAAGCAATATTACTCGACCATGGGCGTTGCTTGCTTCGTCTAAAAACTTGGCCTATCGCAAGCAGAAATCCTGTCTGACAACCAAGAGACCGTTATAGCCTTCTGTAACAAATAAAGCTAAAATCTGAAATCAACATTAAATTGCTATTATCAGAGTTTCCAGGCGGACGTTTAAATGAAGAAACATAGGCGGATAAAAGACGACAAGGAAGCTATGGTTAGTCAGTCAAATAAAGGAGCATGGGCAGTTGTCACGGCTGCCAATTGAACTTAACTCGAGATTCCATCGAATATGGAAAAGCGGGCAGAGGGAAGACTGCACCGACTACGACTAAGCGTAGTCGTTCGATTGCTTAGAAATATGCAACACAGTCGGTTCCCCGAAACAAAAATTTCAAAAATTCTCCATTTGATTTCAAATAAGCACATAACTCGGTTTCTTGAATTAAAAGTTACGTTTTAGTAACCCCTCTTACTGCGTTCTTAGAACAACTATAACCGACGTGATATTCAAATAAGGGAAGCTCGGCTACGGAAAAGCGATAATCATGCTCCATCTCGTCCACAGTCAGCTTGTCGTACGTTTTTCAGTGGTACTTGGAGAGTTGGAAGAAGGTGTAATCAACGGTGCACAAGCCCTCCACTCTCACTTCCTCCAAATCGTGCGCAAGTCATTGTTGCCTCTTCGGGTAAAGGTTGTCATCCAGCACACAGAAAAAAAAAGTGGTTGCAAGTTTCGAATCAGCCTAAAGTTACGTTTTACATGTCACAATAGTATCACTATATAACATTTCGCTTGGCATTTAGCAGTATAGAGAAACCAAAGAGAAACGACTGACGAGAAAATGAGGCCACTGGAATGGGAAGGGCGTAGGCTGAGGTCATAGGTGTCTTCAGTAATGCCGTTACTGAGGATGGATTTTTGTAGCCCACAGTGACAGCTTTGCTCGACTAAAGACAAATAAAACAAAATAGGCAAATAGAACTACCGAAAAGGTCAGTTTTCTAACAGTTGAGAAGGTGGCTTAACGTACCTTGTCGTATCTGAAGTGGTTTATGAGACCGAATTTGGAGAAGAGAGCAAATAGTGTTGGCTGACAAGTAACGAGCTGACATCCTCAAAAATAAACATACCTTTGTGTAGAAAGGCGACACGTTGAAGACTTTTACCTTGACTGGTGAAATGTCTTTCGCATATAGAAAATGTTCAATCCCTTTTTCGGGTGCCAGTCTAATTACTGAAATGTAATTAAATTGACAGCAATGATTCAGGGCACTCACATTAACAGGACTTGGGAAATAGATTAAGGTGTAGGCTGAAAATCAATACAGAAAAATACTTATGTGTCTTCTGCGAAATCGCATTTTGAATAAGGGCATAGCTCTATCGTTCTTTTGAAAGGAAAAATATTTAGATACTGTTTGGGGGGTGATCTACGCATGTTTTTAAAGTGAAGAAGTCTATTTCTGCTAAGCTAGGAGTCAATAGACCGTTCTGTTATGTAAAATCTCTCCAAATGCGATTATGACATTTCTGTTCTTGTCCGAGGAAAAGGTGATACGCTGAAGGGGATTTGCAGAGACGACTGTATGTAAAGATCATAAATTAGCATTTGATTTCCGATCCTGCGAAACAATGAGTTAAACAGAGAGATGTGTGTTACTATCCATTTGAGCACGATAGAAGGTAATGCTCTTCCCTGCAACAAAATTATAGCGATATATTTTTGATATAATCTAACTGCTGTTCGGGAATCGAAGATTTTGGTCTGCATTATCAGACTAACTTTGACAATTGGGTGATCTAAGTGATCTGAAAATTACGGTTAAAATATACAAAGCTTGCATATAAACGACCCGAAAGTAAGGCTCTCCTGTATAAACAGGGTTAGAAATAAAACAGAGAAAGAAGACGAGTTGTGTTAATAAGCAAAACGGTCAAGCGTCAACTATCATCTTGCGACAGGGATTGCATGTCCACCAAAAGAGTTTTAAAAACGTTATATGTCCAGTTTTGTCAGGAAGAAATTTTCCTTATCGCTTCTTAGCTCAAACTATAATTAGCCACTACAGCACTCCTCGTCTCTGATGACAAGTTTGAGTGAAAATTCTTGGTCGGACGAAATAATCCAGTCTCAGCGATGAGATGTACTCGATTTTCCTGAGTCAGATAATTTGTCGCGACCAGGTTCACTGGAACCCTCGACGGCGGACGAGACAATGTGAGGGAAAAAGCATTCCGCTTGGATTCTAAATTTGACAAGTTCAGTACCATCAGCAGTCATGCACATCAATGGGGCCCCAGTGAACAGATATAACAGTGACATAAGACCGCCCAATATCGAGGTCATCGAATTGACAGTGAAGCCAAGTAACAAGATAGCACCCGTCTTCAATTGGAAGCCTATAAGTGCTGCTCAACAGCAGCAACTGACGAGATGCATTACCTTCTGCCTTCTCCCACCAAATCAGTTAAGGTACGTAGTGGACAGATTTGTTTCGGCACGGACTGGCAGACCACATACGTGCTGCAGTAGGCCGTGGCATGTTTTAACGGTGTGACTACGCTGATGACGTGTTGCAGTGTTTAATGTCGCTGGGGAGTGCAAATAAAGCCCAAGTGGCCATGTACGAAAGAATAAAATTGATTAGGCATTTACAGCAAGATGAATCTGAACGTATGACGCTGCAGATCTGATGAATGCTTTTGCGAAAATACGGCGTGTGGTAACCTAGATGATTAAAAAGAAACTCAGTGGTAATGTAAGTCAATGCGCTCGAGACGAAGATAACCTGGGCTTTTGTAGTCGGAGAAATCGACCTAGAAATGGTAGACGAGGAGGCGATTGTGCCAGTGAAGGGTTAACGCTACCTTAAGGTAAAATTTGCTTCCGAACGGACAATGCTGAAATCGATTAATGGATCAAACGGTGCGGAACCCGGAATATACATAAGACCAGACTGAACGTGTACAAGACCTCCGTCAAGAAAATCAATGTGTTTGAACGTAAAACGCGATCCGTGCCCTGAGAAGATAGCACTTGGAAGTATTTGACTTAGGATGCTTGCATTAAATTCCCCCCGAGTAGACTCCGGCGAACGGTCAAAAAGTCTATCGTAATTTTAGCATTTAAACTCCATCCTCTTTCCCTGCCTACTTAAATAGATGAAAGTGTGCTGCACCGACGTAAATGTGAGATTTTTCAGGAGGTCAATTCACCGAAACCGGGGCTTGATTGATAAACATCGCATTTAGGGTTATGTGGCCTTTTGCCTGAAAAACAGACGTAGTCTGGTTAAACTTCTCTTGAGGGCAACAGTGGACCGACTGCAATGCAGTTACCGTTCGAATGCGGTACACTTGCAACTTCGGGTGGGTAGGAGCAAAATGAAGAGTAACGTCTCATGTTCCGATTATGCGCCCACAATAAAAAACTGGCGAACACTTCCATACATTAAGAACGTGTCTGAACTTGTTGAAAGTCACCTGCGGAAGCACCAAATTTACGTGGCGCACAAACCAACGACTACCATTCGAAACCAGCTTGTACACCCTAAGGATAGAGTTGGCTATTTAGATAAAAAAGAAGCCGTTTACAAAACCCCATGTAACAATTGTAATGTTGTGTATTGCGGCCAAACAGGAAAATCAGTCTCTACACGTCTACACGAACATCAGTTGGCTGTAAAGAGACGAGACCACCTGTCTCAAGTTGCCATGCATAAACTAGAAACGGGGCACAAATTTTCATGGGAAAAAACGCGCATTGTTGGCTTCTGCCCATCGAATTGGATGCCGTGTACAACAATCTCAAGGAAATGTGGAAAAGGCGGTAGCCAATCATATTGAGATGTTCATTAACAATGACAGCTATTGGCAGGACTGATTCAGCTATATTGATTTTCCGACACGTTTTAAATTTTAACTGTTTTTGCACATTTACCACAAGTCTGACGACGACCTGGGGAACCAGCGTCGAAAATTTACATAATAAAGTTACTCATTGTTTCCCAAAGAACTTCTTTACTTCGAAAATATATATATATATATATATATATTAAATAGTACAGAGGTTGTGACTTACCATTTGTTAATATTGCTGCTTGAATTACGCAAATATATCGGTAATGTCAATTTACTTACAGAATATCTTGGTTACCTGAGTGTAATAAATGCAACATTTAGGAGCTTCTGCAGACTGACTCTTAATCCTGAATAGAACTGATTTTCCCTGCCAGTTGGCACTCATTCAAACCATGACTGTCACCACGTCCTACTACCTTCGAAGCACGGTCAAAAAGTCTATCGTAATTTTAGCATTTAAACTCCATCCTCTTTCCCTGCCTACTTAAATAGATGAAAGTGTGCTGCACCGACGTAAATGTGAGATTTTTCAGGAGGTCAATTCACCGAAACCGGGGCTTGATTGATAAACATCGCATTTAGGGTTATGTGGCCTTTTGCCTGAAAAACAGACGTAGTCTGGTTAAACTTCTCTTGAGGGCAACAGTGGACCGACTGCAATGCAGTTACCGTTCGAATGCGGTACACTTGCAACTTCGGGTGGGTAGGAGCAAAATGAAGAGTAACGTCTCATGTTCCGATTATGCGCCCACAATAAAAACTGGCGAACACTTCCATACATTAAGAACGTGTCTGAACTTGTTGAAAGTCACCTGCGGAAGCACCAAATTTACGTGGCGCACAAACCAACGACTACCATTCGAAACCAGCTTGTACACCCTAAGGATAGAGTTGGCTATTTAGATAAAAAAGAAGCCGTTTACAAAACCCCATGTAACAATTGTAATGTTGTGTATTGCGGCCAAACAGGAAAATCAGTCTCTACACGTCTACACGAACATCAGTTGGCTGTAAAGAGACGAGACCACCTGTCTCAAGTTGCCATGCATAAACTAGAAACGGGGCACAAATTTTCATGGGAAAAAACGCGCATTGTTGGCTTCTGCCCATCGAATTGGATGCCGTGTACAACAATCTCAAGGGAATGTGGAAAAGGCGGTAGCCAATCATATTGAGATGTTCATTAACAATGACAGCTATTGGCAGGACTGATTCAGCTATATTGATTTTCCGACACGTTTTAAATTTTAACTGTTTTTGCACATTTACCACAAGTCTGACGACGACCTGGGGAACCAGCGTCGAAAAATTTACATAATAAAGTTACTCATTGTTTCCCAAAGAACTTCTTTACTTCGAAAATATATATATATATATATATATATTAAATAGTACAGAGGTTGTGACTTACCATTTGTTAATATTGCTGCTTGAATTACGCAAATATATCGGTAATGTCAATTTACTTACAGAATATCTTGGTTACCTGAGTGTAATAAATGCAACATTTAGGAGCTTCTGCAGACTGACTCTTAATCCTGAATAGAACTGATTTTCCCTGCCAGTTGGCACTCATTCAAACCATGACTGTCACCACGTCCTACTACCTTCGAAGCACGTTTGGTTAATTCTGTTAAGGAACCAAGCGTTGGATTGGAGCCAGGTTAACCTCCACCTACACCGAAGGCTGATGGGATTCAAACAGACTGGAAACAGCATTGCGAGCAGCGGCCGAGGTAGCACCAAAGCCCTTACCTACATATGCCATCTGCGTGCTTGTTCCCTACTCACTTCGGCAGACTACCAACAGGTAAGAAGTGCACATTCTAACATTCGAATTGTCCTCCGTGACAACGAAGCTAATAAGGTATACCACGCGATTGTGGCATTAACGCGGTGTGATATTTTGCTGGCGGTTGGCGTATACAGGCCTTGGGCCGAACGGATCTATGTATTGTTCGAATGTTTATGAGTGAGGGTTGACAGGAAGTGCAAGAGAGACCTCAGTCTATGCTAATAATGCAAATTTATAAACCAGTCTTTAAGACTATACATTTTTCTGAGTGGTGTATGTATGCGCAATCAAGCCGAGGCTTGGTAACTGAAAAAATTGCCCGCAAGGACAGTATAATCAAGAACCCTCATGGATTACGTACGATAAAAGACCAACAGAAATTTGACTACGTAAACGACTAGCTGCTCCTTCTCTTTTGTCGAATTTAGCGCGCAATAATAATGAAAGTGTGTCAGATATGTTAACTGACTGAAAACACACTCTTCCTACTTAATTTAAGGGATCGAAAACACTAACTGCAAACCAGATGTATATATTTTTCTCAGGGAGGGGCAGGAGCATTTTGTGATACATCGCATTAGTAACGGTTCCCAAGACAATTTTGGATAAAATTTTAAGTCTAAGGCGACGATGGTGGAATAAATAATGATATGTGCAATTAATTAACCGCGATGTTTACGCACATGTGCCCCGACACAGAGAAGATAACTTCAATGTGACTGTCAGTAATGCAGCACGTAATCAACCCCGCTAGACCATGCGATACAAAAGTTCCAATTTCTCTTGCATATTATTGAAGGGACCGCTAATGCGGCTGCAAACGAAAACGCCAAGGGCCTGGGTTACGGCCAGTTAGTCCACTTCAGGGGCATTTCTACCATGAAACAGCCCATTGTATGGGCGCGCAGTGCCCGTGCGTGTGCCACATCGACACCTCTTAGAGGCATTCGCGGCTTAAGGCGAACATGTGCACTCACGTTTCGCGGGGAAAATGTTACTAAGCGTAGGGCAACAAATCATCTCAAATATAAGGCATTACCAAAATAAACTAAAAGAAAGCATAAAAGGCCGCAAACGCACCCGTAAAGCCGTCAATCACAAGCGGGAATGCAGACATTGTACAATACGTAACAAGAGATAACGTGCACGCGCCTATCCATATAAAAATGAGTGATTGTACACAACACGCAACTACTACACCCCTGTCGTAGCAACCACAAACCAAAGACTCGAAATAAAATCAAGAGCATTTAAAGAAGCACATTCAAATAATATAAGCAGTGCATAGACGATAGATAAAACGTCTGAGAATCAGAAACACAATCCCACAAAAAATTGAATTCCAAATAGCGATACATGTCATAACTGCCCTAGATAAATTACAACGGACGATACCTCCCGTTAGCCGTCTCTTTACCAGATGAGCACGCTATCCTTTGTAATGCCATTTTTTCAAATCGAGCTTTCTACTACCAATGCAAACCGCTAATTTTCCCCTTCTCATCAGTGGTGATCCGCTCCACGGCTCATGCCAACACTGCTATATTCAATGTACTAACTCACATACGCATTACGACAGCATAACCTTTGAAAGTGATCCTAAAGCAATAATAACCATGCTCCCTCTAAACATAAATTTAACATCAGATTCTAGTTACATTAACATAAATCCAAAAAACTCGACATTGACTATGTGAACAAATATGTAAGGTCACTAGACTGGAGTTCATATCTTCTAACGACATCCGCGACGGAAGCTGTTAACCTTTTATACTCTACTCGTTTTTATAATTCGACATACCTTAATAGATGAGAAATCCCCATATAAGTCACAAATTCCTAACTTCCTTTCTAAGAGACTAAAAAAATTAAAAAAAACACTTTCATGATCCCTCAGTTAGTTATTTATCCACAGTCAGACGAATTAGGGAAATTCACGATCTAGTTGAAAAAATGGAAGAAAATAAAAACAGAAGTGGAACGCCGGGCAATAGAGTCCTCCGAAAAAACAGCCCAGATCTTTCGGAAGCAAATTAACACTTATCGAAAACCAGGTCCCCAACTCATGATTGATGACGCAGGACAAGTAATAACGGACGATAACCAAATAGAAAATTTATTCAATAAGTACTTCTCAGCCAACTATTCAGTTGAGGAGGAGCCGATACCCCACCCAACAGAAATGACAACATTTACCTTCAGTGAGATCTGTTTTAGCGAAGAAACCGTCAAAAAGCTATCAGACAACTTTCTAATTCCACCTCTTATGGGACGGATAAAATCCCAACCTTGCATAATGAAGCATATAATATATGCTCCAATACTGCTGTCTAGTCTATTCTCCTTACTCCAATCGAATAGTATGTATCCAGAAATCTGGAAATACTCAAGCATAACACCAATCTTTAAAAACGGGAACCGATCTGATACACAAAGCTATCGTGGTGTTCACCGAACAGCGGTAATAGCAAAAATACTAGAAAAAATAATTTCCAAAACAAATGCCGAACTATCTAACAAACGCTAACCTCATACCTTCCTCTCAACAAGCTTTCTTACCTAAAAGTCATAAGTCAGTCCGGCCATCTCACCTTCCTTGAATCTCGTTTCAAGTAACAGAGATGATTTGAAACACGGTAGCTACGATATACTTTGACCTAAAAAATCGTTCGATAAAGTACTCCCATCAAAGGCTTCTAGTGAAGCTTAAAAAGTCAGCGGAATTGGATCTCCCTTCTTGACTTTCTAAAAATCTTACCTTCAAAACCAATATCAGGGTAGTAAAAATTCGAAACGTAGTCTCAGAACCATCTCATATTAGAAGTGGAGTACTTCAGGGGACTATCCTAGGTCCCCTCCTATTTCTTATATACATTCACGACTTATCCTCATATCAACGTCAGCTAAAAACATTTTTATATGCGGACAACTTAAAAACTTGCATATGCTCATAACCAGCATACAGTAGCCAGTATGCATAGAACGATTGAAAAATGATCTTAAAAAACTAAGCGAATGGAGTAATCTCTATGGCAAAATGCCATTTTCTCCAAGTAAATGTCATCTCCTGGATATTTGGTTCTCACAAAAACTTCCTGCCCATATTTTTCAATAATCAGGAAATAACTGAGACAACATCAATCAAAGACTTAGGTCTTAGCTATACAAATACTCTTGATTTATCTCCCTACGTTAAACAAATATCACCAAAAGCCACTAGACTATGCGGATTCATTTGCAAAATTTCTCCTCACCCGCCCCTAAAGACAAGACTATATAAAATGTACGTTTTACCTCTCTTGGATTACTGCTCAATTTTTTTTTGGCATTATGCCATCAGATGGCCGAAAGAAACTAGAAGCCATTCAAAGATGCTTTACCAGATCCTTATCCAAATGTGATGCCTTTCAAGGCTCATACATGGAACTATACGATAGATATGGTCTTCAACCCGTCTGGAGCAGAAGAATCAACAATGGTCTCACTTTTCTATTCAAAATCACACGACCAAGATATTCTCAGAATGAATTTACTAACAAATCAAAAACGGCCCCCGAGACACTACAAATTCAGAAAATATTATAAAAATTCCGAAATTCAAAAATGCCCAACGATTCAACTTCTATTCCATAAGAAACGCGACAATATGGAATGCCCTGCCAAATTCTATTAGAAATAGTCGAACCATACGAGAATTTAAAATAAAAATCAAACAATATATACAAGTTAAATAATACAGCACAAATCTACTTTTGAATAAGATAGGCATTTTTCAACCTCAGTTCTTCAACATAGAATTCCGGGCCGAAAGGGCTCTGACGCGGCAGTTACCGTTGGTGATAGCTTCTTCAATCCCGAGTTCTCCGGATGAGCCGGCCTTATCTGCACCTAGAAGTCAAGCTGAAAAATCCAAACGTACTTTGCGTGCGGTGATAGCCATTTCACTAGAACCGGATATTCAGGGCAGAATCTCCACGATTAGTTATTTCACGTCCTTTTATAAACCACCCACGACGACCCTGCAATGCACACAGAGATTAAGAATCTTATATTCGGCGCGTCGTTTGAAATTGCTTTCGAATTTCAGCTCCTTGAGTGTACGGGAAGTTTGAGTCTCTACCTTAGTGGTAGAAGACACGTTGATTTGAATAACTCTTTGAGTAGATTGTCCAGTCTCTAAATTTGGGGAAATATTTTCTTGGACTGAACGATTCTGCGGCTATCCAACTATTCCGTCACTGAGGATTATTCCACGTCCAGGACATTATCCCTACGAGAAATACAAGCTTCAGCGTTCACTTGCTTCCAAATTCACGCCAGCGGTGTGCTGCTCTAATCTGCTTTCATCAGGGAGGGAGAAGTCGCAACAAAGGCTGAGTCGTTGCATGTTTATTAGAAGTCTGACTGCTGAATACTATTGCATCCTTGCCCAATTATTTAAGAGGATTTAGAAATTAAATGCATTCGAATACAGTCATAAGAGGTATGGAAAACGCAGACGCTCAGGACTCTTCTGTGCATAACCACTGCGCTACGTCCTCATGACAATTTGGAAAACAAAATTGTATCCAAACAAAAAAAGATGACTAAGACAGATATTCTGTTACCACTTCTCCTCCTGCCAAGCGGGCAAAAAGCCTGGGAACACTAATGAATGTCACCTACGAGGACGAAAAGTGCATGGGATGTTTAAATCTCTTGCAGAAATTCTTATTGATGGAGAAAGAGATAAGTAACTGGAAACAAGAAATGGCCGATCTCAAAGAGAAGGTTCAAAGTTCAACCGGAAAAAAACACCAACAGCAACGAGAATTCTAACCAAAGAAGTAGCGTATGCAAATATTGCTTCCTCAAGAATACCTCATGTAGAGCTTAAAGACATTGCGTCTACAGAGCTTCAAAAGGGGAGATCAAACCAGCTCATGCACCTTTACTACTGTCATCGAGCTTAGACAGAAGCAGAAATGTGCTGGATACACAAACATATGCGGCATCGTCGCTGAATGAGACAAAAAGTGTGAAGTTGAAAAGCACGTTGAATTTGAAGCACCTAAGACGAAGAATTCGAAGTCGAAAAAGGGCCGAGAAGCTTTCACAAAAAGTGGTTTGAACTCGGTGAAAAGCTCGTTCTACCAATAGATGCTCAAGTGCAATCCTCTGTTGGTAAAAACAGGAGCAAGTGAAGGACCAATTGGCAAAGTTTCCAAAAAGGGGTTTGCCATTAACTTTAGGAATAGTTGCTCATACTGACGAAAAATAACATCGTCAACCAGAGTAGCATTCTTCCCAATACTCGATGCTCTATCAACAAATCTGAACTCAAAGTCACCAAACATACATTTCGACCGAAAAACGAAATCTCGTTATTAAAGGGTTCCCGAGTCCACTTCTCTGATTGCAAAGGAAAGGGTAGAACATGACCTCAGTCTTTTTCCGAGAATACTCATATTCGATTCTTCGAGATGGCGAATGCGTAATAGTGCACAAAGCATTTCGTTTAGGAAAAGCGGATGTTTCACATGAACTATCATCACCAAGGCCTCTTAAAATCATTCTTGAAAATGATGTTCAGGCTTCATGCCTCCTAGAACGGAGAACGGCTCTCCGTAGCTCACACAGGGATATGTTTTTTCAGCCGGATTACGAACCCAAGGAAAGGTACAAAATGAGGATGCTGAGAGCAGAACTGAAGAGGAGGACCAAGCAGGGGGAAAAATGGCTCCAAATAAAGGACGGGGAAATAAAAGTGATAAAGAGGTCTTTCTTATGGCAGACCCCGTACATAATCAAGGTTGATTCTTGCCGAGACGGAGGACACTTAATACGATGAACCCAACTGTACAGAGCTTAAATAATACAAAGAAGGCGCTCCAGGACTTGGATGACGACCACTCATCAGAACCCAGCGTCGGCGGGATGGACACCAGTTAATCTCGGAAAACAATGACAGACTCTAGTATTCAATCGCGCGAAATGCGCAGAAGTCTTTATGGAGGAGTTACCCAGTCTAAATTGAGATGTTTGTATACCAATGCTCAGAGTCTCCTATCGAAAGTAGATGAACTCAAAGCATTAGTATCAGACCGAACCCCCGATATCGTTGCCATTACGGAAACGTGGCTCAAAAGCCGAAAATCGCGGATAGCGAGGTTTCGATTGATGGATACCAACTTTTTCGAAAAAGACCGAGAAAAATAGAAAGGGAGGAGGAGTGGCCGTATATGTTAGGACAGGAATCTCGGCAGTCGAACGAGCACACTCCATCTTCCCCTGAATATGAATTTCTCTGGATAAAGATTAAAAAGGAGTGTTCACAGAACCTACAATTCTTGACGATCTACAGACCACCGAACATTCCAAGTGCAGCTGATGAGTCCCTCCTCCATTTGCTCGAAGAATTAGCAAGTCACCAGGAGGTGCTTATTGCTGGAGATTTCAATGCACCTATAGTAGACTGGGTTAATCTGACAGTTGATGGTGCACCAACTTCCTTTGGCCACAAGCTAATGGATCTCACTTCGCGACCAACCTCTGGTACAGAAGGTTAACATTCCAACGAGATTTAGAGAGAACCAGAGAGAAAATTGCCTGGACCTTGTATTTACGAAGGACTTCTCTAGCATTGATGAAGTGTATTCTATTGCACCCCTCGGTAAGAGGGACCATAGTACGCTGATGTGGGATTACTCACTTTATTCTCAGCGCCAGAATGGAACGGAATGCAAGCGAAATATATGGAAGGCTGATTTTTAATGCGATGAGGAAAAGAGCTGATGTCTATGAGATGGGATTGTTTGCTTTAAAGGGAATCCAGAGGAGGACTGGCGATCATTTAAGACAGTCTCACTCGATCTGATTGAACGATTTTGTCCAGTGAAGGTGCAAAAAAGAATAGTCACCCTGCCTGGTTAATAAGAGAACTTAACAGGCAGCTAAAGAAAAAGAATAAAAAATGGAAGGTTTTCAGGCAAACAGGGTCAGCAGAGCATCTCAAAGAATTTCGTCATCAAAGAAACGCTGTAAAAAGCATGATACGTCAGGCAAGGAAGAACTAAGAATCAAGAATTATTCAACAGGCTGAATATAAACCAAAAATGTTATTCCATTATATCAATAGTTGACTAAAAAACAAGGACCCAGTAGCAGTACTCATGGATGGAATGGTGTTGAAGTCATTGAAAAATTGCGACAAAGCCGAGTACTTAGGGTCGGTTTTTGCCCTCGGTTTTCACTAGAGAACCGGAACTTCAGCTTGACCACGTCAACAGTGCTGTTATAGACGCCGGTCCAGTGCTTGAATATATAATCTTCCAGGAACCTCTCGTGGAACTAGAACTGCGACATCTGAAAGAAGCGAAGTCATCTGGTCCGGACGATATACCGGCCAAGTTCTTGAAAGAACTGGCCAGCGAACTGTCCAAACCACTAGCGCATATATTTAATTCGTCATTTTAATCAGGGAAACTGCCATCCGAATGGAAGGCAGCAAATAATTACCCCATATACAAGAGTGGTGCTCGATCTAATGTCAACAATTATCGGCCTGACAGCCTTACTTCCATTTGGAATCAATAATCAAGAAGGCAACCATGAAGTTCCTTGAGGAAAACCAATTACTCTCAGATCTCCAGCATGGCGACTTTAGGCCAATAAATACACTGCCAGCAGCCTCGAAGATATTAGAGACCTTGATTAAAGACAAGTTGATGCGTCACCTAACAGAGAATAACCTACTTAATGCGGCTCAGCATGGGTTTCTCGAAAAAAGATCTTGTGACACCTGCCAGCTCTCTTACTTTGATCATGTGCTACAATCTAGAGATAGTGGATTTGCAATTTACACCGTTTATTTCGACTTCACGAAGGCTTTTGATCGTGTTGACCACGATCTCCTCCTGCTGAAACTTACCTCCTTCGGCAAAGGTAACAAGCTTCTGAACTTAATATCCTCCTATTTGAATGATCCCGCACAACGGGTAAAAATTTCCGATGTTATCTCCAACCCCACGCACGTGAGGAGTGGAGTTATTCAGGGTAGTGTACTCGGCCCGCTTCTATTTTGCCTTTTTGTGAACGATGTTCCTGATTGTTTTCAGTATGGTAGGCCCTTTATGTACGCTGATGATTTAAAAAGTTGCCTATCGTTATAAACCGGTCGATCGCCACATTGTGCTTGAGCTCTTAAAAAAGGATCTTCAAGCCTTCGCTCAGTGGTGTCGCACATGGCGCCTTTCGCTCTCTTGGCACAAATGCTCCGTTATGGTTAGTTGTGACAACCATCAGCCTCATCTAAGCATAGCCAGTCATGAATTAAATGTGCCCGGGTTTATAACGGATCTGGGCATATCATATTCTAGTAGTCTTAATCTGTCAGAGCACTGTGCCCTGATTGTCTCTAAAGCACGCCAAACCACTGGGTTTATTCTCAGAAATTTTAAAACCCTCAATATTAGGGACCAGCCTTTATAAAAATGTATGTCAGACCTAGTCTGGAATACTGCTCGTTTCTATTCAGCCTTCTGCACGCGAGTGAACGGAGGAAGATAGAATCAGTCCAGCACGTCTTTATTAAAAGAGTTATTACTTCAGAGCACAGAAACCTGTCCTACCAACAACGCTGTGAGCTTACAAGCCTCGACCCGTTGTGGCTTCGTAGATTACAGAAGGGACTATTTTTACTGTTCAAGCTTTTAAATGGTTTTACCTTTAACCCCCTTACATCCCTGAGGCAGCTCGACCACTGTCGGCGCACCAATCATAGAGATGTATTCTTATTTCTTCCTTTGGCACGCACCGTTAAATACCGTCAGTTTTTTTCGGTAAACGCTATAGCAATCTGGAATAAACTACCCAGAAGTATTAAAAATTCAGCAAAAACTATCCTTTTCTTTTACGAGAGCTGTCACTAGTTTTTCTACATTCAGGACACCTTCCACGAATTTTGGGTGCTGATTCTCTGGAAGCTCTCTTCCGTTCTGATGGCGTCCACGGACTGTGAATCCCTATCCGGACTTCATGGTGAAGGCAATATTGCTGGCTCTGCAGTCCGTAATCGGGTTATTCCTCAGTCTACAGCTAGCAGCCGCTCGCCGGTATACTTGCTGCTAGTACAGAAGACCAGATCCACAACACCGAAAGGAGAAGTACTACACCGTGCACCTGTGTCAACACTTCCCTGTCCTAAACTTTAATCTGTTCAACAAGCTGCAGTTTTTCTCCTGAAAATACTTTAAAGAACGATCAGGAGTTTTTTTTCACTGTCAGCTTGACCCCCTACTGTATATATCCCTTTTGACCTTGCCTGTAAACTGGCAATAAATAAATAAATAAATGAATAAATCGCTTCTGTCTTTCTAGTTTATTAATCTCCACAGAGCAGTGGACTCGTTCACTGGACGAAAATGGTAGAGTTGACGTCATATACACTGATTTCATAAGGCGTTTGACAGTGTCCCATACAAACGTCTCATCTACAAATTAGCTCAAATCGGCATAAGAGGAATGCTGCTGACATGGATCGCAGACTTTCTTACAGATAGATTGCAAACTGTGTGCGTCGATACCTCGAAGTCAACACCTACTCCGGTTCTAAGTGGTGTCCCCCAAGGCTCGGTATTAAGGCCGTTACTCTTCTTAGTGTACATCAACGACTGTGTCGACGACCTGGATTGCAGCGCCATCATGTTTGCAGATGATGTTAAATTGTGGAGGGTCATCAGATCTGATTTCGATAGGCACGCACTTCAAGAGGATCTCAACCGTCTTAGCAGCTGGTCTGCTCGCTGGCTCTTAAATGTAAACGTTGGGAAGTGTGTGGTCCTAAGACTGCGTACAAGAAGGACCAGTGAGGAGGATGATTCCTACCAATGCATTCTCAATGGGCAGCCCCTTTCAATTGTTGAGGAACAGAAGGACCACGGTGTTCTAATAAACTCCTCACTTAAACCATCTTCACAGTGTTTAAAGGCAGCTAAACGCGCTACACAGGTCTTATTTGCGCTCAGACGTGGATTTGTGCAGATTGATAAGGAACTATTCCGAAAAACCTACGGGGTATTTGTTCGATCTCATTTGGAATATGCCATCCAGGTCTGGCGTCCGTGGTTTTATAAGGATTATCTACAGCTGGAACGAGTGCAGGCGAGGGCTACGAAGATGGTCAAGAATCTAAGTCATCTGCCTTACGAAGTCAGACTGGTTGAACTTGATTTGTTTCCCCTAAATTACAGGCAACTACGCTGTGACCTCACATAAACCTACCGGATTGTCAGAGGCCGCGATTGTGCCCTAGAATTTGCTGACTTCTTCGAATTGGCTGGGACGGAACATCTGCGGGGTCATCCCTTTAAACTGCAAAGGAAGTTTGTCCACACGGAAGTCCGTCGGAACGCCTTTTCGCAGAGGGTCGTTGGAGCATGGAACGGACTCCCTGACGAGGTGGTCCTTTCAGAAACTGTTGACACATTTAAATTCAAACTAGATACTCATTTTTCTGAGAAACTATTGTCAATATAATGAAGATTGTGTAAACAGTGGCAGGTTGCGCCTTGCCCACACATATCGATGACCCTACATTTTCGTTTGTCAGATATATCACTGTAAACGTTTTTACTATTGACATTTTTGCATATGAATAGGGAGCTCAAGGGCGAAAGCCTACTTCCCTCAATAAAGTGACTTAAAGTGACTTATCATCTGGTTAATGGTTATGGGCAAGCCATAAGTGGGGGTTAGTGACCTACAAGACTCATAAATACCTATCCTCTGGCTATGAACAAGGGCTCTCAGGAAAAAGACAACCACAAACCGCCCAAAGTGGATAAACTCAAACTTGCAGGCCTCTTTCAAAAAACGAAATCGCTTCTGGAGGCGTTACAGACAAACCGGCTCCGATGCTCACTTACGGGAATATAAGCAGCAACGCAACGTTTTGTAAAATGTGAGGCTACTAAGCTGCGGAGGAAGTTTTGAGCTAAACATACTGCAAAAATCGTTTGGAACACCCCCAAAATGCTATATTGCTACATACGGAGTACAAAGAGAATTCAGGAAATGATACCTGCCCTTAGGTCTGCAGACGGAAAACTGGAGACCGATGACCGAGGTTAAAAGCATCCCTTCTTTCCAAATTCTTCCAGACCGTCTTCACTAGAGAGCCTAATAATTTTGCTGCTATTCAAACAGTTTGTCAACCAATGTGTACCCCTTTACCTTACTCCTCCATCTCCTCCTCATCCACAACAGAGGACCTAGACCTAGACTTTTCACCGACCGTAGTTAAAACCGAATTACTCCGTATAAAACCAGCCAAGTCGCCTGGGCCGGATAGAATTCTGCATTAGCCCTAAGAGAACTTGCTAACGAACTGTGTATACCACTGTCCATCATATTCCAAAAAGTCCTTTGAAGAAAGAAAAACTCCCGGAAGAATGGAAGAGCGCATTCATCGCCCCGATCTATAAAGGAGGTTCACGACTCGACTGTGAAAAATTACCGCCCTGTCAGTTTAACTTGCATAGCGTGCAAAAATAATGGAGCGTATTATCAAGAGGCATTTAATGCGCTATCTGGAAAAACAACCAAATCCTATGCGATGCCCAACACGGCTTCCGTCCAGGACGTTCCTGTCTCACGAGTGCCCTTCAGTCGCACGAGAAATGGACAAAGGCCACAGATAAGGGGTCATGCAGTAGATGTTGTATTTTTGACTTCAAAAAGCCTTTGATAGTGTACCACACGGGCTTCTTTGCAGAAGATTTTGGAACGTAGGAATTCAAGGAAAACTTTTCAATTGGATCAAGAGTTTCTTGTCTTTCAGAGTACAGAGAGTTGTTGTTGGAAACTCTAGCTCTGAATGGGTAAAAGTAGAAAGTGGTGTTCCACAGGGTTCTGTTTTGGGCCCCTACTCTTCCTAATCTACGTGAACGACTGTCTCAACGACCTAGATTGTGAAGCTGTCATGTTTGCAGATGACATTAAAATATGGACTGAAGTCAGCTGCGCTGATGACGCAAAAAGGGTTACAATCGAATATCGACAAAACTAAGTGCCTGGTCAGCTAAGTGGCTTCTTAAGTTTTAATGTATCCAAGTGCGTGATCCTACATCTAAGCGCCGGTCGAAAAAGTATCTCTGAGACACCAGTACTTTTATTAATGGCACTGCATTAAAAGAGGTCGAAACATACAAAGATCTGGGCATGTGGACAACTGTGAATTTGATGCCCTCAGAACACTGTAAGAAAGCAGTCCAGAAGGCAACATGTACACTACATTGGATCAGACGTGCGTTTAAAAATATTCCCCCTGATCTATTCGGAAAAGTCTATGGCGCCTTTGTGAGACCACATTTAGATTACGGAGTACCAGCTTGGATACCGTGGATGAAGAAAAGATGTTGACCTCCTCGAACAGGTGCAACGGAGAGCAACGAAGATGGTTGACGGTCTTAAGACTTTACCGTACCAAGAAAGATTGAAAAAGCTTGACTTATTTCCTCTTTCCTACAGGCACTTACGGTGTAGCCTGCTCTGGACATTCCGGATTATCCGGGGCCATGATTCCACCCTGAGATCGGAGGATTTCTTCGACTTTGCCTGCACAACTCATCTGCGTGGTCATCCTTACAAGGTTAATAGCGAACGCACGCGATTGAACCTCAGAAAGTTTTCTTTCAGCCAACGAGTGGTTCGACCTTGGAACTCGTTACCAAGTGAGATGGTTACCTCTGAAAGCATTATTGATTTTTAAAAGAAGGCTTGATTGCATTGTATTTGACAAACGACGACTGTCACAGCCTGATTTCTTAAAACCAGCCTTTTAAAATCTTTCGGGCTCTACTTTTCTTTCCACAATGTTTCGCTTATGGCTGTGAAAAACGCATTTGAAGTTATGTTATGCTTTGACTCAAACATTTTAAAATGTACAACATTTTTATATTGACTGTACACATGCAATGATAACCTAACATTAATAGGGTCATCAAGGGCAATGCCTGTAACCCTTCAAAATATACATATATACATATCCATTATCTAAAAGCAGCTTTTTTTCTATTGTTAAAACTATTTTGAAAAATTATGATAACTGTACATTTTAAAATGTTTTTGGATAGCGTCTTTATTTTTATGTATAATTTTATGATAAGTAATCAATTTGCTTTAAAAACTAACTTGCAAAACTTATTATTTTTATCTCTGTCTGTTAGTAGTATGTTTTTTTCGTTTTTAACATCATTTATGCTCTATGTTTTTCGAATGCGCAATGAGCCGCACGTCTAGGTTTTGATATAGCTTTATGAAACGAATGGTACTAGCTGTTTCATACAGCTAGATCAAACATAATCAACACTATTATATATAATACAAAAATGAAGACTGTATGGCTGCATTGAAAGTTTCTTACCGTTGAACTCTTCTTGCTCCTAATCTATTTTAAACTTTTAAGCAATCAGTCAACTAAGTCTAATTATTCGGCAGACCCTGTAACGGACCTAAACCCGAACCATCCGTTATTTGTTTTAATAAGGGTGTTGTCCCGCTTTTTTTAGACGGAGGATAACACACACGTGTGTCGAAGACCAAATTCACCGCCGCCCTTCCGATAAGTCCTCCTCCGCCGTTAAAACATTCGCCATTCTCTTCATCTCATAACATAGACTTATACTTAGTTATTCACTTGTACCGTATTATATCATTGTTGTACAGATAACTTAATCATCCTATTGACATTGCCTTTATCGCATAAACATTATCTACTCGAATATCATATACTATACTATATTGTTTGCCTTCTACTCGCCGATATCATATCGGATAATGAACCCTTTAGAGGACGCAACGCCAAGTGTTACTGTTGAGAAGTACAGCGAAGATTCTTATCCAAAGCCCGATTATCCGATCACTTCCGTATCGTCAAACCGGCCGGACGCTACATTGGTGGCAGCGGTGGGATGGAGAGGAGCACACACTTCCACACCTACCAAACCGACCTGCTCAGCACTGAGGACAGTGCTGCATTTCAGAGGGAGGCCATGTAACGAACCACAGTTCCAACAGAATTGTTTTAATGGACTAGTAGCACTTTTCGCGCGGATCCCGGATGGGGATGGAGTGATGGAATGTCAGTGAAGATGCCGGTGCCCCCTTCCACTCTCGAACGCTGACCCCCATCCCCACGAGTACTGTCGCCGCTCATCTTATCGATACCCTCCGTTCAATGTCAGCATCCCCTCGTCCCGACCCTGCAGTTGCCCACAGCGTTGCACTCCTCACTGGTTATCCAACAGACATGACGTTTTTCCCCCCACTTCAAAAGGGATATCGCCTCATGTAACGCTCCCTTCTTTATTTTCTATCGTGCCCTTTCATACCTTTATATCCTTCTAATGACTGTTGCGTTTGAGTGATCGGCATGGTGCTTAGAGACCCTGTTCAATACGCGCATCGTCTAATAAGGACTACAGGTGCGTTACTCGCCCGTGTGTATGCAAACCTCGAAGTCTTCGGCCGCTACAACCCCACACCTGAATCGACTGCGCTTGCATCTGATTGGAAGTACCTATCACTTCGAATCGACCGGAGACGTTTCTACCTCTGTCAAATGAATACCCTCGAACGTCAATAACAGACTAGTCTTGACTCTAAACATTATTTCCCTGATACATTCATCTTCATTCTGTATAGCTGTTTTTTTTTCAATTTTGCTATTTCTAAACCTTGAAAAACAGGTTTTTTTACTTAAAACAAACTCGTCATTTCGAACACTGCTATTTAAGCAAATCAACAAACCAAAGCTTAAGTGTTTAATGAAAATATGAGTTTGCTTTAGGTTTTTTCCTGTTTTCTAAGGATTTGACGGCACCCAAGCAGTGCCAAATCAATAAACATATTTAAGTGGGCAGAATTTCTCTACCAACTGCTATATCAAGTTACTAATGAAGAACCAGGCAGCATTTGGGTCAGGTACATGTGCAGGGCTCCAGTCTATCCCATTCAGTAATTCTTTCATTTTGGGATAATCCCCTTTCCATACATTCCTCTCCCTAACTGCACGACGTTTTGGTACAGAAAAATGACTGTAATTCCAAGCAAGAACACAATGTTCACTTCGTCCAAAGGGCACGTAAGAACTTAATGCAAGGATGCAATTGTCGTCTCTACTAATGATTACATCCAAACAGCTTGACTACTGCCCATTTCGGAACCGCTTCTCCATTGTGACATGTTGGGTAAGAAACTCGTCATTTACCAACTGAAGTAATTTCTGTTCGAATGAATTTTCCGATCGCGAGCAGTACATTGACACCCAATCGATATCGGGAGCGTGGAAATCTCCAAGTATTAATAAGTGTTTACTACGGCAGATTTGCTTTACCTCTGTGATGAGTGCTTCGTCCGTGTCCGTACGCTGTCTCTTTTAGTACAGAAATGCTGGACCGATTTCATCTTCTTCGGTTTACTACCGTGCATTAGGCTAAATAAAAACGAACCGCATTCAATACGAGGCCTAACGTACATTGTATAAAGGCTGGTTTTAATATTGATATTTGATCATTTCTGTGAATAAAATCAGTAGTTCGATGTGCTTTCGAGACAATCAGGATGCAATGCTCTTACAGATAAA
>WEDG01001971.1:0-49753 GCA_017591395.1 Schistocephalus solidus | reverse complement strand
CACGGATCTGCTTAAGGAACATTTATGTTCCGTTGTGCCCTGGAGCTCAAACTAGAGCCCTCGCATGCCCTCGCAGACCCTCGCAGGCCCTCGCAGGCCCTCGAAGACTAGAGCCCTCGCAGGTATGACTGGCTGGTGACGGCTAATAAGCCAGAAATGGCCATTCCGGTCTCCCTTGTCTTTGTCGGTTCCATTTCATCATATGCTACCCATCGCTATGCGACCGCCTGCGAGGGTTCAGTCTGAGTTCCAGGACAACGGAACATACATGTTCTTAAGCAGATCGGTGAGCCCAACACTATCATCATATTCCCGATCACAACCGACAAAACAAGAGCCCATGGCTCAGTGGTGAGCGTTCGACTCAAATACCAAGGTCGCGGGTCGAATCCCAGGTGTGCCACACTTGGGATTGGTATGACTGGCTGATGACGGCTAATAAGCCAGAAATGGCCATTCCGGCCTCCCTTGTCTTTGTCGGTTCCATTTCATCATATGCTACCCATCGCTATGCGACCGCCTGCAAAGGGCTCCAGTCTGAGCTCCAGGGCACAACGGAACATACATGTTCCTTAAGCAGATCGGTGAGCCCCACACTATCATATATATATATATATATATATATATATATATATATATATATATATATATATATATATATATATGTGGAATCGACAAAGAAAAGGGAGACAGGAATGGCCATTTCTGGCTTATTAGCCGTCATCAGCCAGTCATACCCAATCCCAAGTTTGGAACACCTGGGATATATATATATATATGATAGTGTGGGGCTCACTGATCTGCTTAAGGAACATGTATGTTCCGTTGTACCCTGGAGCTCAGACTAGAGCTCTCGCAGGCGGTCGCATAGCGACGTGTAGCATATGATGAAATGGAACCGACAAAGACAAGGGAGACCGGAATGGCCATTTCTGGCTTATTAGCCGTCATCAGCCAGTCATACCCATCCCAAGTGTGGCACACCTGGGATTCGAGCCCGCGACCTTTGGTATTTGAGTCGAACGCTCTACCATTGAGCCACGGGCTCGTTGTTTTGTCGGTTGTGATCGGGAATATGATGATAGTGTGGGGCTCACTGATCTGCTTAAGGAACATGTATGTTCCGTTGTGCCCTGGAGCTCAGACTAGAGCTCTCGCAGGCGGTCGCATAGTGACCTGTAGCATATGATGAAATGGAACCGACAAAGACAAGGGTATGACTGGCTGATGACGGCTAATAAGCCAGAAATGGCCATTCCTGTCTCCCTTGTCTTTGTCGATTCCATATATATATATATATATATATATATATATATATATATATATATATATATATATATATATATATATATATATACGTAAGAAGTGGAAAGACGGCATCCCAAGAAATAAAGTTGAAGTTGAATACGTTCTATGGGAAATGAAGCTTTATTGTGTAAATCTTCAACACCAGTTCTCCGGGTCGTCGGCAGACGCAGGCGGGCAGCAAATGTGACCAAAAACAGTTGACATCGTAATCACGCGAAAAAATCGATACTGGCGTGAACATTGGCACCATTGAGCGGCCGCCGTGTGTATATATATGTATTGAAATACAGGCATCCCAAGATATTCAAAAGAAAAGGCGAAATTCTTTGGGAAAAAATAGAAAATTTAATGCGTAAATTTTCGAGACTGGTCCCCCAGCTCGTCGTCTGACTACGGGCAGTGTACAGGAACGATTAATCAATTAACCGTGTTTAACAAAGGGTTCTGAGATTGGGTGAAATCCGAACCAATAGGCGTTGAGTGTATTTCATCTTCCCGTCGTGATTGGTTTTGCGCGATTGGAAGGAGAATATAAGGCGATCTCTGGGGTAGAAGATATGATTGTCTGACATTTCACACTCATACTCGAGCGCATCATCGGAGATAGAGCATAGGGGAAATACATGGTTTAAATAGGTCTTTCGTGCTCACATGCGATAGGTCCAGCCGCCTCGTTTCTCATTCGTCCTCCTCTCGTGCGTCAATGGTGCTTGACGGCCTCATAGGGCACTGGTAGGTCAGAAAGGGCTATTCCGGTCTCCCTTGTCTTTGTCGGTTCCACTTGTTCAACATATGCTACACGTTGCTATGCGACCGTCAGCGAGGGCTCTAAAGTGAGCTCCAGGGCACAACGGAACATGTATGTTCCTTAAGCAGCTTGGTGAGCCGCACACTATCATCATATTCCCGATTGCAAGCGACAAAACAACGGGCCCGCGGCTCAATGGTAGAGCGTTCGACTCAATTACCAAAGGTCGCGGATTCGAATCTTAGGTGGTCCACACTTGGGATTGTGTATAACTAGCTGATGCGGGCTAATTAGCCAGAAATGTCAATTCTGGTCTCCCTTGTTTTTGTCGGTTCCACTTTATCTTATATATATATATATATTCATATGCATATGTATGCATGCATATACAGTAAATTGCCTATCTAACGAAATGTCGACCGAAATTCTGAAAGGTGTTTTCTATTCCAACAAATTATTTAAGAAGGGTTGTAAGATCGATTATCATGCAGCCTTATCTCAAGATATTTTAGGCACGTGAAGATTCCGGCTTTTGAAAGAGCTTCTTGCTGGCCGCCTACATAAAGCCTATTCTGTAAAAATGACCATTTTAAAAGCAAGCATTTTCCTCATTCATTTTAAATGCTCTTACAAATTCAAATGTCTTTAGTAGAAAATAAGCACAAAAGTATTAAAATCCTGAACATGTATCATAGTAAATGACATCCTTTTTAATGTATGTACTTGAAAATAGGGCATATCTCTGTTAAAAAAGTTATGAATTATGATATTTTTTATGACTGTTAAATATTCATTCGTAATACATCGTATCCAACGATTTATCAATGTTGCCTTTAAATTGTGCAACATGATCAACATCCATTGCTAAATTTAATGAGAATTATGTGACCTCTTCCTTATAGCATTGAGAAATTGTGATTTTTATACACATCCTGCATGCAGCATGTAGTTTGGAAACTTTGAATGTAAGTGTAACGACCGGAAGGGTTCAACATAATTCGGTTATTTATAAAATTTTCAAAAGATAAGCCTCCTTCAAGTAACAATTTTGAAGAAGACGTGATTTCCTACTAACCGAGTGCAATATATAATACTTTTTGTACATTTTTTCTATTAAAATACTTGAATTTATAAGAGCATTGAAATCAATGGGGAATATGCATATTACTTATTGTTTACAGAGTATGCATTTTGCAGGCTGTCAGCAGGTTCTTTCAAAAGCTGACATTTTGGCGTGCCTGAAATATCTTTAGATAAAGCTGTACGATCATAAATATTAAAACCTTTCCTAAGAAATTTGTTGGAACAGGAAACATATTTCCCAATTTCCGGTGACATTTCATGAGATAGACAATCTAATGGACAAATATATAATATATACGGAATGAATAGATAATGAATATGAATGAATATACAGACTTGTAGCTTACAAGGGCATAAGAAACTGACGTGGCTACTCTTTCCGGCCATAACTTGGCTTCATTTAGGATGGCCTGAGAGTTGAACCCACATCAAGTTAATCGCGGAGGTCAATGCTCCTTATCTGTCGTCTGTGAACTTTGGAGCGTTAAGCCGCTGACTCAAGAATTGTGTTCAAGCATAGAAAAATTTAGCATTTTGATCCGACACTAGGATTCAAATCATATCTACCAGCTAGAATACCAAACACAGGCAGTGCACTTCGATTGAATCACTGGGGAACTAGCGCACTAATAATTTTGGGGCTATGAAAACGCAATATTTTGTGCCAAAGCTTAATCCCCCCTTCGTGAATGGCTTTAAGGTAGTGATCCAGTTTTTTTTAGATGGGATATGCAAATGGTGTCACAAAGTAGCATAACTTTAGCATTCTTATTGTTGCCTATGTATCACAACAAATCTGGATGAATGCGATTTGTAAGTCATACTGTTTCTCGATTTGCCTAGTATGGTATCAGCACCTTGAATATTTAACTTAACGCCTTGGCTTTCGTAAAATATACCTTAATGAAACGAACGACCACCGCTGGCGAAACCTCCATGGTATTCACAAATTTCCTATCTGAATTTAGTAGACATTATAAAATTTACAATCCATTAACCTATAAATCGCCAAACACAGCGAGAACTGAAATAAAAACATATGCTTCTGGACATAAGTGACAAGAATGAGCAGTCGCGGGCAATGCTTGGTTAGGGTCCTGACGGCTTGAAAGCAAATAAACTTTCATTGTCGGGGGTAGTGAAATTTGCTGTCCTGGCCACTGCGCAGTTGACCTCGGGTTCAAGGTGCGTCAATATTGTCGCGTCCCTTAAATACGGTAATGCGTGGCACCAGAAAAGCGTCAGTTATTGGGGGCTCATATGCTTTTGAAACAATCAGATAATACATACAGGATTCTTGAAGTATTCCCTCATCGGTAACAACTGCTGTCTTTTTCAAATTCACTAGATGTTGAAGACTGGGTGCTTCGACGTTACAGGTCTCCTGTTTCTCAAAAAAGGCTGCGACCTTTTAAGTGCGTTCCCTACCAGAAAAGTTCGGGTACTATTCCCTGCAACACCAGATATCTTGCTGGGGAGAAGAAGACCTACGCAGACGGACTATATGTACGTATATTTTATCAGTTGCCCCCTGTAGAGCAATTTACATTACTCACAAGAGTCAGCGTTTGATCATGAGAATACCACTGGGTCGTCAAGTGGACCTCGTCGAAATCGACGGTCGAACTGCCGGGTCGTCAAGTATGAAATTTTTCGGAAAAACAAAGGTTGTTCGTTTTATAAATAAAAGGAATAGATTTATTCATCAAAGTATGCATCCATATTGCTATTGCCATTTTGGGGTAACTTGTTTGGTCCGGTGGTGTAATAGCCTGGTACCTGAGAGTCAATGAAGTCTTGGAAGGACTTTTAGCAGCACTATCGGAATTAAATGCTTTTCCTATGAAAGAGTTATCCAAAATCTGGAATAAGTGGTAGTCGGTGGGAGCAAGATCCGGTGATTATGCTGGCTGATGGATAACTTTTAACGTCAACTCCTGTAGTTTTGCTACTGCCATTTGGGCGGTGTGTTGTCTAATGTTGTCGTGCAATAGAATAGGAGTCAATCGATTGACCAATTTGGGCTGTTTTCCGCAAGTTTTTGGGTCATTTGGTCCAGCTGGTTGCGGTATACTTTTGCCAGGATCGATTAGCCACAATTAATAAAGGCATAATTGATCACACCTGCCACGGATCACCAAATGCTAACCATCGGCCTCTTTTGGTGAATATTGCACTTTGGGTTGTGCTATGGTGGCTTGTCCTGGCTCAAGCACTGCACTGAACGTTTACGGTTATGGCATGAATTTATTTCTCATTACACGTTACAATTCAATTCAAAAAATAAATAACTTTTATGAAGAGAAAGCAACGTCCTGCAAGCTTCCGAACGTTGCAGTTTCAGCTTTTCGTTCAGTTCCTATGGCACGTACATATCAAACTGTTTCACTTCAACGACTTCAGTTATGTGAGTTAATATCGTTTGCTTGCTAACACATACATCAATGGTACTTCATGTGCACTTAGAGCCGGCTCTGACTGCACGACGACTTCCAGTTCGCCGTGAGGTCAAAGTTACGAGAACGAAATTTCGCAAGCCAGCTTGATACAGTCTGTTGTGTTAACATTAGAGCAAAATACACCATTAATATTTCGAGCTGTGTGCGATGCTGTATTCCCACACAAAAACTGATATTTCCTAATTGTACGAATTTCTGGCTTGTTCGTCTTTACATAAGAATAATAAAAAAGATATTGGCTATTTTTTAAAGTTATTAGGCCTGCCATAATTAGCTTACTGGATCCGAGTAAAACAAAAATATTCAATGTTCGGTGATAATACCCATTTAAGAAGTCGAGTTTGGCGAACGTACGCTTTCGATTATTCATCATAAGGCCTTAACAATAATATAAGGGAGGGTAGAGTAACAAAAGTGTAAACATCCAATAAGCAGTACACATGTGGGGAGAGGGTTGAGGGCATTCAGAGGTCAGGGGTTATACTCTAGGGACGAGGGATGGGTAAGGGAGGGGAAGGGGTACGACAATTATCTATGCTACTGCTTCGTTGCTGTGACGCGATGTGGCAGGAAGTGTGGGCGCAGATGCTGAGTTTGTTTTCGGCCAGCGGAGCCTTAGGGCCACTCAACCCTCTCCCCCATACGTACTGCTTATTGAATGTTTAAACTTTTGTTACTCTACCCTCCCTTATATTATTGTAAAGGCCTGATGATGAATAATCGAAAGTGTACGTTCGCCAATCTCGACTTCATAAATGCTTTAATGGGTATCATCGTTGAGACCCAATAGAAGTCGCGTCACGGAAAAGTTGCATCTTTTGCCCATCTAACAGACAACCGTCACCGAATGGAGATTGTAGCGCCTTCCATCTTGGCGCACACGCCACGCGCAAGGTCACGTGAGGACACTGCCGGAGCACATGAACATCGCCCCTGCGACAACCAAACAAATCACAGGCTCACACAAACTGTTATTGGCCGATAAACTGATCGAGCGGCTAGTCACATGACCGGGCGACATTTTCTTCACTCACGCCCGCATCACGCTAGCGGACAGACGCGCGGGCAGGCCTGGAGCTTGCCACGCGTCGGGGCTTCTGATCAACACCAAGTTTTTGTGGCAGTTCGACAGTCGATTTCGATGAGGTCCACCGTATGCTCCACACCAGGTGGCGCAGGGACGGTGACTTGCGCGTGAATTAGTTTTAAGTGATAGCTTGGCTTGGATCCCACAGAGTGGGAGTGCCATAAAGGCCACATTAAGAAGGAGCCATTGCAACCTGACTCTCAGTCCGCCAGTCAGCCACTCCACATACAAAACACACATTGGGCTGATCACGCGGTCCGAGTTATCCCGTCAGTTGGCAACCTTCCAAGCCACGGCTTTTAGCGCACCGTGATAGTTTTAAGCGCGTCAGATTGTTTATAGTGAGGAACATGCGCTGAGCTCTCGACCTCACTCTCTCCCCCACCCCCACTATCAGACCACTGTCCGAGCCGGTCAGTTGTCTGATGCGGAAGCGGGCGCAGCTGCTGGTGATCTCGTCTACGTGTACTACGTACACGACCTGGCCCCCTAAATACAAGCACCAGGATTTCACACAACAGGGGGTTGAACGACTTACATCTCACATGTGTGAGATAGCCAGAGGTCACGTTAAGAAGGAGCCATCGCAGCCTGATTCTCAGACCACCAGTCAGCCACTCCACACAACACATATTGGACTAACTGCGAGGTCTGAGTGTAATTGTCAGTTGTCAACCTTCCAACCGCGGCGGTTAAGGTTACCGCACACTCTTATCCCCCCCCACCTGAGCCCGGTCACTTGACACAGGCAAGAAGACAGGAGATGAGAGAGGTCGCAGGTGGCTGGCGCGGCCGGAGCCGCCTCTGGGCGTACCACCACACCTGGCTCGGATCCCACAGAGTGGGAGTGCCATAAAGACCACATTAAGAAGGAGCCATTGCAGCCTGACTCTCAGTCCGCCAGTCAGCCACTCCACACAAAACACACATTGGGCTGACCACGCGGTCCGAGTTATCCCGTCAGTTGGCAACCTTCCAAGCCACGGCTTTTAGCGCACCGTGATAGTTTTAAGCGCATCAGATTGTTTTTAGTGAGGAACATGCGCTGAGCTGTCGACCTCACTCTCTCCCCAACCCCCACCATGAGACACTGTCCGAGCCGGTCAGTTGCCTGATGTGGGAGTGGGCGCATTGGCTGACGGATCGGCGTACCCGTCTTCGCACGCCACAGCACGACTTGGCTCCCATAACGCACACACCAGGATTCACAAACTCGGGGGATATGGAGCAGCCATCGCCGTCTGACTCCCAGTCCACTGGTCAGCCACTCAACACACACAGCACATACACTGAGCCGACGGCGTGGTCTGGTGGAAGCGTCAGATTGGCAGCCTTCCCAGCCACGGTTTCTAGGACACCGTGATATACTCTGGTAAATGGTGATTGTGAGGGTGTTGTCGATGTATTGGTGTAGGTAGTGTGCGCTGATTTAGCTTAGCCTCCAGTGGTTTACCGGAGGTTGTCGTGGAGGCGCATGTGTCCTAATAGGCCCATGCGGTGTGTAAATGTGCGGGAGCAGTGAGGGCAGTGAAGGCGGGCGCACCGAATGTATTTCGGAGCCCCAGGCACTGGTTCACCAGCCTCCGTGCGATGGATTCGCAGGTGACCGATCAGGCCGATGCGTGAGTTGAAGTTGCGGGCGCAATGTGGGCAGGAGATATCAGTAGAGGCTGGGAGGATGTAAATCATGGTAGTGGTGGTGACAATGGCGTTACGAATGGCAGGAGTGGAGGGTGTGCATGGTGTATCGGTGTTGTCGGCATTGTGGTGAATTCCGCTGTCATGGATGCGCATGTGACTGAATAGGCCCATGCGATGAGTGAATGCGCGAGGACAGTGAGGACAGTGGATGCGACGATCTCTGCTGTGTGCTGGTGCTCCAGGCACTCGCTCACCGGTCTCTGTACGATGTATTCGCAAGTGACCGACCAGGCCGATGCGTGAGGTGAATGTGCGGTCGCATTGAGTACAGCTTAGGAGAGATTCCCCATCGCTGATGGTGGTGGTGGTGGTGGTGGTAGTGAAGGCGAAGGCGGTGGTGCGGGTAACAGGCGATGAGTAGATGGATGTGGTCTCTATGATGGTGGGAGTAATGGAATTGATGCCAGGAGTGAGGGTTGGGGAGTCAGAAGGAGGGTTGGCAGAACTTGACGTAGAAGTTGGAATTGTCGGATTGTTGGTGCATTGCGTCCGAAGATATCCAACCAGGCCGATTCACGCGCGGAAGATGCGTTGACAGCGCGGGCATGTTGGCAGGGCCTGGGCATTGGCGGTGTTTGTCCGGGGCGCTGTTGACTTTCGTGCCGCTCTTTTGGCCTTGGCGGCGGCGATCCGGTTGGCCTAATAGATTGCTGCTCAAGTCTTCATGGATCTTCTCCATGCCGGTCTATCCTGTGCGAGGTCCTCTCAGGTGGCCGGGTTGATCTGCAGTTGCTTCAGCGATTTCTTCAAAGTGTCCTTGTAGCGTCGTTTTTGACCTCCCAGCCGACGAGAACCCGTAGAGACATCTCCGTAGAAAAGTCGTTTGTGTAGTCGCTTGTCGTCCATTCTTACCAGGTGGCCGCTCCATCGCAGTTGCACTTGCCTCAGCATGGCATGGATGCTGAGGATCCCGGTCCGCTCCAGGATTTCCGTGTTCGGGATCCTCTCTTGCCATCTCAGCTTCAGTATTCTGCGGAGGCAGCTGAGATGAAAGTGATTTAGCTTCCTGGCTTGGTTCGAGTAGACGGTCCAGGTTTCCGCTCTGTAAAGGAGTGTCGTCAAGACGACGGTCTTGTACATCTTCAGTTTGGTGTTCAGGTGAATACCGTGGCGATTCCACACGGAGGCCTGCAGCCGGCCGAAGGCCTCACTAGCTTTGGAGATCCGTTGGGCAACCTCGTCATCGATTCTCGTGTTGCGCGACATCGTGATTCCTAGATAAGCGAAGGTTTCCACGTTTTTGAGTTGAGCACCGTTGACATTGATTCGAGGAGCATTGTATTCCGCGCTGGGTGGCGGCTGGGGCATGACAACCGTTTTGGCTGTACTGATTGTTAATCCAAAATCGGCGCAGCATTCGGCGAAGAAGTCCATGCGCATTTGCATGTCCTCCTCCGTCACGGTGTTAATGGCGCAGTCGTCTGCGGGCTTTTTAAAATGAGCCGCCGTCTTTTATGCTGTCCATTCGCATGTAAATCCTCTTATATGTATGTCGGTTGGCCTATTTTACCCATGATATAACGAATTTTTAACCCATTTGTTAATTCAACAAAATGAGGTCATCAGTGCACGACGCTGGCACCGTTTTGAAAGAAGTCCAATTTTTTCAATATTTTGAGACGCATTTAAGAACGATTATTCATGATGTTAATGTATGCATTCTTCGGCCATTCATTTGTGATCTTCCGGTGTTGTGTGGTTTATGTTTCAAATCTTGTTTATGGTGAATGGAGGACATTTTTTGCTGAAAGTTTTGGAATTTTACTTTCAAAATAAAGTCTCTCTCTCTCTCTCTCTCTCTCTCTCTCTCTCTCTCTCTCTCTCTCTCTCTCTCTCTCTCTCTCTCTCTCTCTCTCTCTCTCTCTCTCTCTCTCTCTCTCTCTCTCTCAAGTCATGGACTGTAGTCCTAGACACGCGCGTTGGAGCCTGCATACGCCGACTGTTGAGAAGGTGCCCATCAGTTCTGTAGGCGATGCGGATACCAGGCTGCTCATCACGGTAGGCGTCCATCAGCAAAGCCGAGAACATGAGACTGAAGAGGGTGGGGGCCAGTACGCAGCCCTGCTTCACTCCGTTTGTCACTGTGAATGCTTCGGATAGCGTCCCGTTTTCAGTGACGCGCGCCGTCATCCCGTCATGAAGCTGACGCATCATGTGCGTGAACCGTTCAGGACAACCAAATTTCTGCATGACTTTCCACAGTCCGTCACGATTCACCGTGTCAAAGGCTTTCGTTAGATCCAAGAAGGTAGTGTATAGGTGAGTTCGCATCTCCTGGCACTTCTCTTGTAGCTGGCGGGCGGCAAAGATCATATCGGTTGTTCCGCGGTGTCGGCGGAAGCCACATTGGCTTTCCGGGAGCAGGCCCTGCTCTAGGTGGCCGTTAAGACGATTGAGAAGGATACGGGCGAAGATCTTCCCTGCGATGTTGAGCAACGAGATGCCTCTGTGATTATCTCAGAGTTGCCGGTTCCCCTTCCGTTTGTAGAGATGGACGATTGTCGCGTCTTTGAAATCCTGAGGAACTTGTCCTTGGCGCCACATCTCCTGGAAGAGTGTTGTGAGTTCTGCCATCAGCCGGGGCCCACCGTGCTTGTAGACTTCCGGTGGGATTGCGTCGGATCCCGGTACTTTACCGCTGGAAATCTGCTGCACGGCCCGGGTGGTTTCTGGTAGGGAAGGCGGCAGATCCAGGTCATGGTTCGTGTCCACTTGAGGGAGCCGGTCAATGGCAGCATCGGAGATGGCTGATGAGCAATTAAGGACATTTCTAAAGTGCTCGGCCCAGCGCTTCAGAATTTGCGATTTCTCTGTCAGCAGTGTTGTGCCGTCAGAGCTGAGCAGTGGTGCGGACCCCTTCATACACGGGCCGTAGATGGCCTTGATGGCTTTGAAAAAGTTTTTCATTTCATTGCGGTCCGCATACCCCTGGATTTCCTCAGCTTTTCGGATCATCCATGCATCCTGCATCTCCCGCAGCCGTTGTTGTACAAGGCGCCGGCATCTGAAGAAGGCTGCTTTGGTGGCGTCAGTTCGAAGGTCCATGTAGGCTTTGTGTAGTCCATTCTTCTCCGCGAGTAAGTTGCTGATGTCGGCGTCATTGTCGTCAAACCAGTCCTGGTGTCGACGGCGTGCGCGTCCGAGGACTTCGAGAGCGGTGGACTGGATGATATTTCGCAGTTGACACCATCGTGTCTCCACGGTAGCATTATCATCTGGAGCATGCAGGTTCTCCAGTTTCTCTGTTATTTGGTTGCTGAAATCAAAACAGTGAGCAGGCAAATTTAATAAATGAGTATTTAACTTACATGGCGGCCTCTTACCTTGGGGCCTTCGTCGGGGTTGCAGTCGGAGCCTCATCTGGGAGATGACGAGGCGGTGATCTGTCCAACCATCGGCATCGCGGATCGCCTTGGTTACCAGCACGTCCTGTCAATCTCACCTCCGGACGAGAACATAGTCCAGCAGATGCCAGCGCCGCGACCGAGGGTGCATCCACGTGACCTTCCCCCGCGTCGGAAGGCGGAAGAAGGTGTTGGTTAGCAGGAGACGGTGTTCAGCACACGTGCGCAGACGAAGGAGGCCATTATCGTTACAGCTACCGAGACCGTGGGGACCCAGCACTCCCTGCCAGGCAGCGTGGTCCATCCCGACGCGGGCATTGAAGTCACCAAGGACAATTAACTTGTCCTCTTTCGGCACAGTCGCCAGCAAGGCGTGCAGGTCCTCGTAGAATTTGTCCTTCGCCGCATCAGAGCTCGTCATTGGGGGAGCGTAGGCGCTGATGATGGTGGCGAACTGGTCTCCCCGAAGAGGCAGGCGGAGGCTAATCAGGCGATCATTGATACCCTGCGGCAGACAGGGCAGACGTCCAACAATGTCGCTCAGGATGGCAAAGGCAACACCAGCGTCGCGTCGCTCTGCCTTTGGCTGGCCGCTCCATAAGAAAGTGTAGCCGGCCCCCACCTCCTCCAGCTGACCCTGCTCAGATAATCGGGTCGCGCTGAGAGCAGCAATGTCCACCTTGTAGCACGCCAGTTCCCGAGCGATTAGCGCCGTCCTTCGTTCCGGCCGGTTGCTCCTAGGATTGTCTAAAAGGGAACGAACATTCCAGACTGCTAGTGTGAGTGGACTCACCCGAGCAGCCTGAAGGGTATGGCGAGGGGGATTGGGACGGGGGTATTGTTGTTTGTTTGAGTTTTACGACCGGCTGCAGAAGACGTGATACCCAGCATTTGTTTAGGGCACCTTTTCTAGCCCCTTCCTCCGCGAGGAGGCAAGCAGTGCTGTCCCTAAATAGGGCTGCTCGGACATCCCAGACGGCTACTGAACTCCACTATGGGTTACGGTTTTGTTTTAGTGGGAGAACGACCCGAGTTAGCCTGGGCCGCCTACGGGGTTGCTGTCGCCCCCACCGTAGGACTTTTTGAGAGGGGGGAGGTGGGAAGTTCGGGAGTCAGACATACCGGATGTGGAGGCACACACAACACCGGAGACCCTCACCTGGTTTAGCCCACCGGTCGTGACGGTTGCCCGGGGTGTGGCTGCTGGGAAGAACCCAACTTCGAAGAGCCACAGGTGAGAGTTGGGTACCAGTTAGAGGCGGCCACAGGAGCATTCACCACCTGTACGAGACAAATGGAGCGACCAAATGCTATCTGTGTGGTGCTACCCCTAACTAGTACCACTTCACCCCCCAAGTTTTTGTACAGAATACACTACTAATGGTCTTTCCTCTTCTCTTCCTATACGGAACAGGGCGTGATGATTGTAGGGCTCGGAGTACGAACAAATACTGCTCAGACCCCTACAAGGTCGATAAAACCTTTCGGGTAGATTGTGTCACGGACTTGTCGGAAGGTGTTACGACAGTGCCTACCAGCGGGAGCGACAGCTTTCGACAGAATAATCCGTTTGTGAGAGGGCAACTGTATTTCCAGGCATTCCAGACACCGTGGCCACTTAATTTCAACCCAGATTCACCATTCCCCAATCTGAAATCTATCCGAATTCAGTATCTGCAGGAACTGCCTACCGTTTTCATAATTTCAACTTGTATGGGGAGAACTGGCCGAAAGTGCGAGTTTGGAGGCTTGGTCAAATGAGTGCAATGACCCTTTGTTAGTAACTTCAGTGCAGATTTGGTTTCAGTTAAAAAACAAAGGGTTCACCCGGTTTTAACTGATAAATCAAAAGACAATTTGGTGAGCATATGTTAGCTTTCATAAATTCTCGTCAAGTCTTTACATTTATATTACTGCGTAACTAACTTGCCAGCAGCTGACGCACATGTACTGTTCTTGACTTCGTTCATCCTATACAGAGAGGGCAAGTACAAACTGCCAGCCTTGACCACCCCTATGTGCATCTACTCCTTTACCTGCTCCTGTGGGGCAGAATGTATTGGTCACACGAGTCGGTGTTTGTCCAAAGAATAAGAGAACACCTTCCAGCATGGTTAGGAAAGGGTCAAGTAAAGACCATAAACAGCTCTATTCTCACGCATATGGTAGACGCAGATCATCGCTTAGATGCCAGAGAAGCCTTCCGGGTGATTTACAAGGTCCCCACAAGCTATTCGAAATCCCTTGGACAGCTTCTGCTGGCTACGACAAAAGTGGCTGCAATTAGGTTACGTAAACCAGTCCTATGTGCCCAAAGAACTTTATAAAGGTGCCGCAATTACCGTGGCCGAGAGCCACAAATTCAGCCACCCGCGTCTAATTACCTGTTCCGGCGGCCGCCATACATCTGACCACGATCAAAAGACGGACCGCAATTTTGTTTCTTTCCCCTCCATCCCCTGCCCTGACAACCGCATGATTTGTTCAACTTACCCGCATATTTGACTTAGTTACACAGTGATATAAATGTAAAGGTCTGACCAGAATTTATCGAAAGCTAACGTTAGCTCACAAAATTGTCCTTTGCATTTTTAAATAAAAACTTTCGCAACGTTAACTAGTAAACCTGTTTAAGCGACGTGGAATTTGCTGCAGGAGAAAATTGCTACATTTATAAATATTGAAGGTTGGGTGTTTTATACATCCGCTCCGGAAAGGAGGGTACAATAATCCCTCGCCACTCCACGATTTGCCTTTCGTGAACTTGATAATTATCGAGTTTTCTCCTAGGATACGTTCTGCCGAGCTTCGATATTTCATGGGATTGAGGCTACGTATGTTTTTCTTCTTAAAGTAAAAACTGTCTAACCTAAACAATTTAAAACACTGTAGTATAAACAGAAGTCTACTTAACACATATGAAAAGGATATTAACTCGAAACAAAATAATAAGTGTTAAATAAGAGCACATAGAAAGAACGAGCACTTTAAATATCCAAAAAGCCTACAACCCCAAAAGGCGCAGGATAAGGAGGTGCATTGGTGCAGCTGGAGATAAGCGTTAGCAAAAGCAAGAGTAAAATAATGTAACATGCTTAGACGTCCTACCCAGTTGAACCGCCCTCATTGCCGCCAAATGCTGTGCTAATACCTGTGACTACCAGCTGGCTAGTGGACCTGCCTTCACGTTAACCAATCAGAGTAAAGTGGCCATATCCACGTACTGGCCCACCCCTTAAGAAAGGTCACTCCAGGTAACACATTGGCAACCCAATGCACGCTAGCCTCGGTTAACCATCGTTTAATGTTCCTGCAGGCAATGGGTGCATGGTGGCAGGACATTAGGTACAAATAATTATTGCATCAGTGCTGTCGTGTAGGCGACTTTAGGGCTCCGACCGTTGTTCAGTGTACGGACAGTCTTTTGGCGTTGTTGCGATTCACGTACTGCCCTCTTGCGAACCCTGGCATTTTTAAGTCACGTGATCTGATGGGGTGGTTAGTTATTTCTCCTTTCAAAGCCCAAAATGCTTACTACAGATAAATAATTTTAAAAATAAAGCATAGGCTAGCAAGGTAGGGAGTGTCCCTCGACTGAATTACAGAAGTAGAACGACTAAAAATAGAAGCCTCTTGGAGGAAAAAAGGATAAAGAGTTCTCACAAAAGTTTCGATGATTCTATATGTCCTAATAAAGTTATAAACCTTTCTCCAAAGTCATAACTACGACAGCGGAAAACATGCTGTGCAAAGGAATCCGTCGGATTGCAATTACCTAGGTTTCTTGTCAGCTTCGTATCAATCATATCTTCAGAAAATCTTTCAGAAGAACAGTAGTTCACAATTCTCAGCAGCATTGTGCAAGCCATGAGGAATCGCAGTAAATACTCGACATTACCTTACGATGAAGGAAATGCACGAACTGCACTTGAACAGGAAAAAATACCTCATTAGTCTACCTCCGAACAAGGAAGCACCACCACCTTAAAAATGATTCAACATACAAACCTCGGGCTGCCGATCCCACCAAATCAAAAACCCATGTATTGAAAAAAATACTAAACACCTTACGGGAAATGAATTTGTTTCAGCAGTTCTTGCCAAATTCCTACAACAAGATGAACCTGCCATTGCCAAAATATATGGTTTTCCAAAAATCAACAAACCTGGTGTTCCACTGTGACCCATTATCTCCTTAATTGGTGCACCATACTATAAAAATTCAGTGACTAATTCACCAAATACATCCACTTACAAAGAACCCTGAATATTTAAAAGAGTTTCTAGACAAGCTAAAAGGAGTCAAGATTACAACAGACAAATAAGGATTCGTTTGATGTGATCTCGCTCTTCACGTCGAGCCCTGTGGATTTAGTGAGACGTTGCACAGACGAACTACTTCAGGCCTACACCACAGATGTGTCTGCCGATTATTTACTCCAACTACTAGATCTTTATGTAGAAACCAACTTTTCCTTCTCTGGCCAATGCTTTCAACAACTCAAAGGGGCTTCTATGGGATCGCCCATATCCAGCTTCTTGGCCGAAGCCGGCATGCAGAAATTACATGGATGACACATTTGTCATTCTCAATAGAAATCATTTCGACCTGTTCCACAAAATCTGAGCTGTACAGTTCCAGGAATTGAATTCACGTTCAAAACGGAGGCTGTTGGAAAAGTCCCATTTCTGGATGTCCTTGTACATCGAAAAACTGATGGAGCACTCCATACATCAGTTTATCGCAAAGAACCATATTCTGAGGTCATCTTACACGTTGAGAATAACCACCCAGTCTCTCCCAAAAAGAGTTCAGCCTACAGTCTCCTAAATGGAGCCAAAACACCCTGTTTTGAGAATGTTATCAAGCAGAAATGAAATGCATCTTTAAATTATTCTCCGAAAATGGATACACGCGTGACTTTGTGAATCAGTACTTGAAGCGACAAGGGCCCAAACAGAAATGTAGTTCAAACGACACGGCCATCAAGGGACCAAAACCAATGACCTGGCGAACTCTCCCATACGCGAGAACATGAGATACAAGTAGCACACCACCCGCGTCTACCGTACGCTCACAGCTTTTACACCATAAGGACACGGTTGGCTACCTTCATAGAAAAAGTGTTGTCTACAAAATCTCATGTGCCAGTTTGATGCTTTTAGTGTGGCCAAACTGGGAAATTCGTCTCAACCCGCCTAAACAAACATAAGTCAGCTATCAGAAGACGAGACCATCTATCCCAGGTGGCCATACACACGCTGGAAACCGGGGATAAATTTGCGTGGGAAAACAATTGGATTGTTGGCACCCGCCCAATTAAGAAAATGCTCTGAAATACAGTAAACAATGCACTCAGAAGAGGCATGCATCAATCACATATCGATTTGGATGCCACATACAAAATTCTCAAGGAAAGATTTAAATGCCCACCGCAAATCACAACCGGATGACAAAATGTACTGTCAACTGTCAACACTCTCATCAATCGAGCAAAACCCAGTGTGCTACCAGTAAAATTTACCAAATTGAACTTTATTATCGATTTAAACTTTTTCAGTAATTGCTCTCCTAGAGATTTGGCACATCGATGCATGAGATATCAGCAATTAAAAGAAAGGGATAATTAACTGGATTTTTCTGACCAAGCGCCAAACCAAATAACTGGTGAACACTTCCATACATTTAGAACGTGTCTGAACTCGTTGAACGATACCCGAGGAAGCGCCAAATCCAAGTGGCGCATAAAACCAACGACTGCACTTCGAAACCAACTTGTAAACCCTAAGGATAAGGTTGGCTAGTTCGATAAAAAAGAAGTCATTTACAAGATCACATGTAACTGTTGCAATGCGGTATATTGTGGAAAAACAGGAAAATCTGTCTCTACACGAACACCAGTTGGCTGTAAAGAGATGAGACCACTTGTCTTAAGGTGCCATACATACACTAGAAACTGGGCACACATTTGTATGGGAAAAAACTTGCATTGTTGGCTTCTACCCATCGAAGAAAGGCCGGAATTCTTAGAGGCCATTCACTCTGATGACTCGTGCATTAATCGGCACATGGAATTGGATACCGTTTACAACAATCTCAAAAAAAATTGTAAAAGGCAGTAGCCAATCTGGATGAGATGTCCACCCAAAATGACAGCTATTGGCACGACTGATTCAGCAATATCGATATTTCCGACACGTTTTAAATTTTAATTATTTTTGCACACTTACCACAAGTCTGACGACGACCTGCGGAACCAGCGTCGAAAATTTAATTAATATAGTTTCTTATTGTTTCCAAAAGAACTACTTTGATTCGAATCCTACTTCTTGGAATGCCTGGCTTCCAATATATATATATATATATGGTTGGTTTTGGGCGTTTGAATTTTTCTTTAACGATTTTGTATGTGGCATCCAAATCGATATGCCGATTGATGCATGCCTCATCTGAGTGCATTGCTTCCAGGAATTCACGGCCTTTTCTGATTGGGCAGATGCCAACAATCCGTGTATTCTCCCATGCAAATTTATGTCCGGTTTCCAGTGTATGCATAGCCACTTGGGATAAATGGTCTCGTCTTCTAACCGCCAGCTGATGTTCGTGTAGGCGGGTTGAGACAGATTTCCCAGTTTGGCCACAATAAACGGCATTACAACTGGAACATGGAATTTTGTAGACAACACCTTTTTTATCAAGGTAGCTAATCCTGTCCTTAGGGTGTACAAGCTGTGAGCGTAAAGTAGATGTAGGGTGGTGTGCTACTTGTATCTGGTGTTTTTTTAAGCTGTCTTTCGACAAGCTCAGATACATTTTTAATGTACGGGAGAGTTCGCCAGGTCATTGTTTTGGGTGCCTGGGTGGCCGTGTTGTTTGAAATACCTTTCTCTTTGGATTCTTGTCGCTTTAGACAACGATACACGAAGTCACGGGGGTATCCATTTTTTTAGAGAACAAGTTAAAGAGGTATTTCATTTCTGCTCGATAACTTTCTTCATCAGAGCAATGTGTTTTGGCTCGATTTAGGAGACTGTAGACAGAACTCCTTTTGTGAGAGATAGGATGATTACTCTCAAAGTGTATGATGACCTCAGAATATGTTTCTTTGCGGTAAACTGAGGTGTGGAGTGATCCATCAGTTTTCCGCTGTACGAGGACATCCAGAAATGGGAGTTGTCCATCAGCTTCCGTCTCGAACGTAAATTCAATTCCTGGAAATGTTGAGTTTAGTTTTTGTGGAGCAGGTCTAATAGTTCTTTCTTGACGATGACAAATGTATCATCAACGTATCGCAACCAAAATTTTCGTTTAACACCAGGGAGAGCTATCGATTCCAATTTCTGCATTACAGCTTCAGCCAGGAAGCCGGATATGGGCAACCCCATAGGGGCTCCTTTAAGTTGTTGATAGCATTGGCCGGAGAAGGAAAAATTGGTTTCTAGACAAAGGTCTAGGAGTTGGAGTAAAGCATCGGCAGGTACATCAGTGACGTAGGCGTGGAGTAGTTCTTCGGTGCATGATCTCGCTAAATCAAGGGGGATCGAGGTGAAGAGCGAGACCACATCGAATGAAACCATTACCTCGTCAGGTGTAACTGTGATTCCTTTTAATTTGTCTAGAAAAACTTTTTGAATCTTCAATGGAGTATTCAGAGTTCTTTGTAAGTGGATGTAGCTGGTGAAATAGCCACTTTGAAATTTTATAATTCGGTGCACCGATTAAGGAGACTATCGGTCGCAGTGGGATACCAGTTTTGTGAATTTTTGGAAGACCATATATTTTTGCAATGGTGGGTTCTTCCTGTTTTAAGGATTTAGCAAGAACTTCTGATATTAATTTCCTTCCCGTAAGGCGTTTTAGTGCTTTTTCAATGCACGAGTTTTGGGATTTTGTGGGGTCTGTAGACAAAGGTTTGTATGTTGAATCGTCCTTTAAAAGTGAAAACATCTTCCCTGTGTAGTCTTCTTTGTTTAGGATGGTGGTTGCACCTCCTTTATCAGCAGGTAGAATGATGATGTCTTTTTCTTGTTTCAGTGCCTTGAGTGCTTTTCTTTCATCACAAGATAATGTTGAGTGTTTACTTCGGTAATTCAAGGCATGCACAGTACTGCTGCGAATTGCAAACTGTTCTTCTTCTGTAATATTTGTAGATGATATGATTGATTCAAAGTTTGCAAGGAAGTCAAGGTAGTTGGAATCCGATGGATTGTACTTCATTCCTTTGGACAGCACCTTTTCTTCGGTTTTTGTTAGGACTTTCGAGGATTAGTTTATGACTTTATTTGGATACATCGTATCATTGTGACTTTCATGAGAAATTCTCATCCACTTTTTCGTCAAGATGCTTCTCTTTTTTAGTAGTTCTAGTTCTGAAACGTGCGTGATAGTTTCCTGTAGTGTTTTAAATACGTGTGAAGGGAGTTGGTCATGGCAAAATTGCATGTTTTGTTCTTTCTGCTCCTTGAATCTACGAAGTCGATAGTGTGCGTCTGTTATAAATGCTCCAAGCATTTGATAGCCGTAACGGAAAGCGGCTTGAAAGCCCTGGGATGACTTTATTGCGGGTTTTATCTTCACTGATTTCGGTAGAATCCTATTGTTTCGACAACGGTGTAAAAATGATAATTGTTCTCGCGTTAAACTTTCGCGAATAGTACAATTTTCCCATCGTCGAGCATAAAGCACAACACTTTGCTCAAAATTCGTACGTATGTATTGAAAAACAGGCATCCCAAGATATTCAATAGAAAAGACGAAATTCTTTGGGAAAAAATCGAAACTTTAATGCATAAATTTTTCGAGACTGGTCCCCCAGCTCGTCTTCAGACTACGGGCAGTGTACAGGAACAATTAATCAATTAACCATGTTAAACAAAGGATTCTGAGATTGGGCAAAATGCGAACCAATAGGCTTTGAGTGTATTTAGTCATCCCGTCGTGATTGGTTTTGGGCGTTTGAATTTTTCTTTAACGATTTTGTATGTGGCATCCAAATCGATATGCTGGTTGATGCATTGCTTCCAGGAATTCACGGCCTTTTCTGATTGGGCAGATGCCAACAATCCGTGTATTCTCCCATGCAAATTTATGTCCGGTTTCCAGTGTGAATATCTTGGGATGCCTGTTTTTCAATACATTTATATATATATATATATATATATATATATATATATATATATATATATATATATATATATATATAACAAAAGAAATTATTTTGGAAAACGGTACGAAACTTTATTATGTAAATTTTCCAGGCTGGTTCCTCAGGTCGTCATCAGACGTGAAGTGGATATGCAAAACAGTTGGGAGTTAAAGCGTGCTAGAAAAACTCGATATATCTTTGTCATTGCTGTCAATAATCGTTATTGCGGGCTGATATCTCGTCTGGATTGGCTTTCTCCTTTTTTGAGATTGCTGTACACGGCATCCACTTTGATGTGCTGGTGAATTCACGAGTCATCGGAGTGTATGGCCCCCCATTAGATGCCATCTCTGAAGATGGATTCGAGCTGGAATCCGAAACACCAGGTGAATAAATTCCTTTCCCCAGCGATTGCGTCTACTTATCCTCCAAAAATTATCGGCCTTTCTTAGATGGACAGAAAGCAACAATACAGGTTTTTTCCCTTGCAAATTGCTGCCCAGTTTCCAGTGGAAGCATGGCAACTTGAGACAAGTGGTCTCGTCTCTTTGCAGCCAACTGGTGTTTGTGTAGGCGTTTAGAGGCCGATTTTCCTGTTGTGCCACAATAGACTCCATTGCGATCGTCACACGGAATCTTGCGCGCGACTTCTTTTTTTTATCGAAATAGCCAACAATATCCTAAGGGTGTACAAGCTGGTTTCGCAGTGTAGTCTTCAGTTTGTGCGCAACTTGGATTTTGTGCTTCCTCAGGTATCTTTCAACGAGATCAGACACGCTCTTAATGTACGGAAGTAATCGCCAGTTTTTTGTTCGGACGCTTGATCGAAACAATCTAGTTCCTTGCCTTTTTCTTTCAACTGCTGTCGTCTCATACATCGATATACATGGACCGGAAACTGAGCACAGATTTGCCTGGGACGAAGCTTGCCTTGTTGCTTTCTGTCCATCTAAAAATGCCGAGAATTTATGGAGGGCACGCAATCCAATGATTCGTGCATTAACCGGCACATCGAAGTTGATATCGTATATAACAATCGCAAAGAAAATTGGACAAAACAGTAGCCAATCCAGATGAGATTTCCACCCACAGTGACAAATATTGGCAGCAATGCCTAAGAAATGTCAATTTTTTCGGCATGCTTAAATTTCCCACTGCTTTTTGAATATTTACTTCAGGTCTGACGATGGCCGGGGGAAGCAGCCTGGAAACTTTACATAATAAAGTTTCGTACCGTTTTCCCAAAGAACTTCGTTTGGTTAAATCGTACCTGTTGCTAGGCCCAGTTTCCATTTCGTATATGTATATATGCCCTTTCTTAATTTCGTAAATTCATCATGTGGTAAAATAGCAGTTTTCATCGGTCAGAAGTTTTGGGTTGTAAATTCAACTTGCTACTTACGCACAGTACCGTTTTTCACATCATTTTTTTTTTCTTTTTTTGTGTAAAATTGTGGTTTTTTCAAAGGCAGATAATTAAATTTATCGGAATATCTAGCAGCCTTTTAATTGAAGTCGTTTATGGTAATATACTCCCACACTCACTTTTTATAGCATATTTGGGAGAATTACAATAAAGAAACCATAAATGAGCGAAATGACTTAAATTGCCTTTCTATCTTTGTCTACCAACGAAGCGGAATCGAAAAAATATTATATAAATTACCTCTCGGCGTCAGGAACTTGAGGATGGGCAGGAAAAAAGTCCGCTTTGGTTAGAAAGATATCCAGTGAAGGTGTAAACAGAATGACATTAGGTCAAATAACTTTTGATACGGTGAAAGTGGACGGTTTTTACCACTGATTGGGGAGAGCTACGAATAGGATTTCTGCTAAACTAATTGTTGGTCGCGATTAATACGCATGCATGTATGTGCTCAGCATTTCCTGAAATTGAGGGCACATCTAACGTTCACAAAAGTTCCTTGATAATACAGAAAGCGTCCACTATGCTTCGCTCAGACTAAAAAAACTAATGGAAAATGCATTGGAAGCATGAGAAAATTGCTCCGAAGTACTGATTTAGGGAGGAAAACTTAAATATTTATAATTATATGCATGTTTTAAAATCTATGAAATGTCGAGTCAGACACTTCTGGATACTCTCAGATATTAAAATGGGTCAGCGCCAGATAAGATCACAGGAAACTGAAAGTAAAGCATTATCTAATTGTATTGATATATTTACTGGTAAGTGGAATGTGGCTAGAGGCTCAGAGAAAATATCGAAGATTATTATTCAGAATGCATAGAGTATTGGGGTCAGATAAATATTCTTTGCTGCCTTATTTAGCCCGTGTTTTGCAGGAACGAAGACGCTTTTGATGGGTTCGTTCTGGGGCTATTCATGAGAATGGTAAATTTAATACGGCTGCATTTTGAAAAGGCAGTAGCTAAAGAAAAAAATGAGTTGGGACAGGAAAACGCCACCATTAGCATATAATTTTGTGTATATTAACATTATTCTTCTTCCGCTAAATTACCGTTTCGTTCACAAAAAACCCTGAAATCTGTGTAGTCTCAAGACGTTTCAGAAAATCTGCCGCGTACTGCTATGTACGGTGTTTATAGTTGATCAACAGGAAAGCCACTCTAAGTATTTGACAGTTATCCAGGCTGAAAACGGCAAGACAGAGAGCAAAATTCTTATCTATCTACCATATTCTCGAATGAAGGTTTTCAGCAAGTGACGGTATTGGTCGGTATTGTAGACTAACCGATTGATGAAACATAATCTCCGGTGAAAACGGACTTTCACAAAAAAGGTCTGAAGTGAATATCCATTCTACAAAAAATTTCAGGAATTAGTATCCTTTATAAAATGATTTTGCACTTCGTGCTTAACGTTTTGGCAGCTTCCTTAACCTCTTCGAAGTCGAGGAAGGCTATTTTACTGTACTCGCTGCTCTAACATAGATCAGTTACACAGTTAACGAAGAATTATTTAGTGACTACTCAACTCGGTTGACAGCTTGCTTGTGTTTAATTTTAATTGCCGGTTTGCAACTACATACGGGTGCATCATAGGTCACAACATGTGTTCAACAACAAAATTAGGCAAAATTGCAGGCAGCTTAATGATTGGGAGGTAAAACCTCGAACTTAGGCAATTGGGCCGCTAATCTTTAAGGGCATATCAACCTGACTAGAGTAGGTTGGTTCTTGTGTTTCATAAATAGTTGGCTTTCCCTAGTCTTTTGGTGCAGTTTGGAGAATTTCTGTATGAAACATTGTTTGTCAGACGGCTCCCGTTCAACTTTAAACGCAAATATTCGTGTTACTGACATTTTCAAGTAGACCTTTATGTTTGCTTTATAGAACAATGAAAATGTTGAAATGGTGGGGGCAAAATAAAAAGAACATAATTTCGGAATCGAACAGCTGAAAAATAAGCACCTTAATCATCCGAAAAGTCAAGTAAAAAGAAAACTGTGAAACCAATAATATTTCACTTGCCCGGAATACCTGTGTATTCGTGCAATTACTCTGTTGCTGCCACTGGGAACTCATAGCCGTAAGACAAATTCTGTTCATTCTTTTAATTATTGGCTTCATAAATCTAACAGAAACATAGACAATATACAGGGAAGTGCGCTTGAAAAGCCAAGTCGCTGTAGTGCTGCTGAAAACCAAGGCAGCTTTTGGCGGCCGAGGGTTCCAATCAAAGCCCAGTGGATTTTATAGAAGGAAAAATATGCGTGTTGCTTAGAGTTCCGTCTTTATAACATGCAGCGTAATTGAGGCAAGAGAGGTAGCTGATTGTGAATGGACACACAAAGTTAACAAGGATTCAATGGACGTGGTTGTAGGTGGTATACTATTTTATTGATTCCGGCAATTAGAAATTAGCGTTATGAAAAACGCATACAGGATGCATACGAAAGTTAAAAACAAGTGGAATTGCGGATCATGCATACGAGTTTCAGAAACCAGTAATCTTGATTTTAAAAATAGTACTTTATGTCTTCAAACGGTGAATAAATGGCCAAAATGAGATGTTTGTGCACACATTCTTGGAGATAGGATTTTATTTGGCAGGCCTTCAAGGGTAAATAGAAAAATGCGCATTTATTAGCTGTTTTGTTTTTCAATGTTTTTCGCACAATTTTCAGGGAAATTGCTCAGTCAGCAGTCCGTATACTGCCCTGTGTGCAGGTTATTGGGATGTTGTTCCATGTTAAGCAGCATTGCAGTTTTGCTCCTTTCCGATCAAAGGCGTTGATTTGGACTTCAGATCTATAGCACCCAGCGCAGACCGCCTGTAAGGCAGACGACAGAAAATTCACTTATTGCAAATTTAGGCAGCAGCGTCACCTGAAAATACTGAAGTTATAATTTTCGACTTAGATTCCGTCTGTGGCCCCTTCATACTCTAATATGGGTCAGTAAAGGCCGAAAGTGGGACCAGGATGCAACTTCCAAGTGTTCTCCCTTGTGTAACGAGTTAGAGGGGTATTTACCATTTTTAAGCCCCAGCATTTTGGGTTTTAGAGGCAATGAAAAACGGCGCAAAATCATCATTTACCTCCAAAGGAAATATACCTCTTCCGAAAGCTTTTGCGCGGGAGAAGGTGGGACGGGAATGGAGGTGGCAAACCTCCAGGGGAACACTGTCAGGGGACTTGAAATCTTTCCATCTACGGGGCAGCGACAGGCGTCTGCCTAAGTATACATGGTGTCTGTCCGCAAACTTTGACTGTAGTAGTGTTAGTAGTAGTTTCCTGAGAGACGTTGGTGATGCGAAAAGGGGGTGACTGTCGGCGGTAGTGTATGCCCTCTCCCCCCACTTCGCGCCATCGGTTGAGCTATCTTCTTATTCTTGCTCCTGCATCCAACATACACATACGTGTGCTAGCGGCTGCTACCTACATCTTGCGGTGCTGTAAGCAGCCACATCTCCCTCCCCCATGCCAAGGCGAAGACCCATCACCCAGCAGTGTGGGGGAGGGGCTTTTAAGTGCCACGTACTAGGTGAGAGTAAGTATATGGGGCGACTATAGAGCACTTACGGCGCCATTCAGATGGGAGTCGTGGTTGCAGAATGATGAGCTGCAGCAAAACAGAGGAACTGGGAGTGGATGGGCAGCTTTACGAGCCTGCATCACGCCCGTGGTCCTCTTCATGGAGAGGGAGAGGAGTCTTAGGCCTGATTGCAATCTGAGTTGCTCCTCACACCTCAGGACTGCAAAGTGATTGCGGTGGCGTGTTGGTAAGCTCGCACACAGACGGCGAAGTATGTAGTCATTTCTATCTATCTCTCTCTCGCTCTTTCTCTCTCTCTCTCTCCTGTCGATAAGTGCCCTGGTCAGCCAGCCAGTCTCCCTGCCTCCGGCCCATACTTTTGGTCCATAAACTGAGATTTTATCGCTGTTGTTGTGTGTGTGTGTGTGTGTGTGTGTGTGTGTGCGTAGTGCTTACACAGGCCATAGAGGGGAGCAAAAAATGTGGCGTCCGCCATTGCACTTCGTTCGTCCGAATACCGGTTCTTAGTTTAGGCCGATACAGTGGGTTTCAAGGGGCGCTGGAGTGCATAAAGTAAGCTTTCTCCAAAAAGTGCACCGAAGTGCGGAAATCTTCCTCTGTCCTTCCCCCTACCCCACAGGATGCATGAGTAAGAAGTAGGCGGAAAGATTTTTGAGCTGTTATTTGACTAAAATAAGCCAATAAATATGCCATGTGTATAATAACAATCCCGTGGGCGTAAGTCATTGCTGTTTGATAAGGCTATCTTTCCAATCCCCAATACGAGTACTTTATCCAGTAGCTGGCCTGTCCCACAAAATGCTAGTGAACGTTATAAAATATATTTCCGATCAAAAGGGGTTAATTACGTGGGGTTGTAATGCTGATTGGTCGGCAGAATCATCCCTATATATTTTAGTCAGGTTAGGATTCCAGCATTTGAATGAGATTCTTTCCGGCTGCCTGTAAAATACACTCGGTAAAAAATGACACCTTAAGTAGTATGCGCTGCTAACATTAATTGTTGGTGCACTTGGAAAGTAAAATATGTTTTTTTTATAAAAATCATGAAAAAATATACCTTCTTGTAATAGTTTTGTAGAAAATCATGTCTTCCTTAAATTAAAAACTTGAAGAAAGATTACCCCTCGGTATAAAAAAGTTTTTAACTCTTGAATGATTTTTATCCTTGTCTGCAGTTGCATCTGCACTTTGAGTTTCCAAAATACGTGCTGTGTATTTTCCATGTACTGCAAACCATTCGTTTCACTACGCTATCAAGAAGACGTCATATAGGATCCATAAAATTTTACCGTGAATTTGTACTGTGTTTCACAGGCAAAATGACTAAACTAATAGTTACGCTGTTGTAAGCATGAAGCTTTCATGGTCCCAAAAAATTACATTATTACAAACTTTTTCTTAACTGTAAGATCGGCCTTTTCAAGCATAAAATTTAACAACGATATCATTTTCTGCCAAATGAGGACCAAAAATATTTCAGTTTTGGCTCCTACAAAATGTCATTGAAATTATAACGGAATCCAAAATCAATGTGGAAAAACCATAGTACATTTAACCCACTGCTTAAAAACTTGGCGACCTCAGTGGGATTCGAACCCACGTCAGCCGGGGGAAGGCTTTAGTACCGCCAACGCTCTAGCCAACTGATCTACGAGGCCACCACTGGGAGCCGTGAGTTTACTCACACTTGAGCCAAGTTACCCGCCCCGCTTACTGAAACGTACGGAATCCACCATTTCTGATACCGTAAGCTGACTGCCCAAGCAGGATTTCCTAAGCAATCAATCTAGAATCCACCAGATGACTACCAGGCACAGTTAATTAGGAGGGGATTTTGGCGAGGAGGGGATTTGAATAATTCATTTGACCCACTTGTAAAAACTTGGCTTCCTCCGTGGGATTCTATACGTTGCAGTAGGTTTGGATGGTAACTTGATCCAAGTGCGATTAAACTCACGGTTCCCAAAAGGGGCCTAGTAGCTCAGTTGGCGGTACAAAAGCCTTCCCCTTGCTGGTGTGAGTTTCAATCCACTCGAGGTCACCGATTCAAAAGTTGGAATCCTGGCCTGAAAAATCTCGGGATTATGCTGCACGCTAATCAATATCACACACCAACCTAATTTCAAGGTAAAATGAGAAAAAACCGACGCGATTAGGGGGCAAGTATTGAAAGCGGGCATGATAATTGTAGGCATGCTCAATTTACGCTAGAAGGCGTAATTCTGAAAGCATATTCTTGGCCAGCACAATCGTGTTCAGGTATAAAAGGACCCTTAACGCTGACTGCAGTGCAATACTTCATGTAGGACTGCGTCCCAGCACCTGGCTGGGGAAGTTTTCACAGTCACAATGCCATTCACACTGCGAAATGCATTAATTAAACTGAGGGAAGTTTAATCGACTAGGCCAAGAGAAACTTCATATTTATATCTGACTTTCCGTAGTCAGTTAATCATATTTTGACCTAATGGGCGCACCATATTCTTATACCAAAAAAGGAAATTTCCCTTTCATATTAATTTACGCCAGTATTGCGTGGCGGTGAAAGTGTTTTAGTTCCTTCTAGGAACTATGGGGGAAATTATACAAGTAAAAAATCAAATGAAAGCCCAATCCTTGAAGCAATATGTTTTGCATTTATTGCATGCTTCATCACCGTAAAAGCATGGAGTATGAAGTTCTCTATAAAAACGAATAGCTGTAATTAGGAGGTTGTAGTTTGGAAGCCAGCGTGCTAACATGTAGTTGAAAGCCTGAGATTATGCGTCATGTTGACCTGAGGAATTTATTTTAGGTGGAAGTGTCCTTAAAACAATTTAGGCCCTGTCGAATCCTAATGTAAAGGCCTAAACTTTTCTTTACGGTTGTTATTTTTTGGTTGAATTAATTAATGGGTTATCGTATTGCGTATTTGAAGTTGAAACTTCTTTTGTTGAGTGTTCACATGCGATTAAAATTCAACTGTCTTCAATTAACGTTGCCATTAGGGATTTTAGATGAGCCATCGGACAGTCTCTTCGTGTAATCACATTTTGCCTTTTGCCAGTGTCTGGCTCAATGAAAAATTGAACCCAGATTAAAATTCCAAGCCTGTCCTGCCTGGCGTCGGAATATGTTGACGACAAATAAGCCAAAAAGAAACGCATCAGTTTTCTTTGTTTGTGGCAGTACCACTGCTCGTAGCTCTCCAACTATTTGCAAAAATTCTAGATGGGTGGTCTAAGTCCAAACGGGACGCCTATATTATTCCCGGAAAGTAGGATAGATCGTTGAGGGTCACCGTAAACACCGGTTCCTTGCTTATCAGCAGATGATCTTACCTCAATACAAGTTCCCACGAAGGTATTTTATTGAGTTATGTATATACGGAGCTGGCTTGTTTCGGGAAGCCACTAGATCGGTGTGCGCCTATGCCTGTTTGAATAAATACCCGATATGCAGTGACAGAGAATGACAGGTGGCAAGGCACTGATGAGCTTCGGTTCGATGAAGTGCTTATGACCCATTTGCTAGATCCAGTGTGTGGGCTATGTGCCGAAACCGAGCGCATGTTTGTGTTCCCAGTCCCAGCTGGTAGTCGAGGTTATGATTTGCTGAATAAAGGCAGGATAAGCCCGACACTTTCTGTATCAATCTACCTGCATTTTCTGTCGTCTGTCCTCTCTGCCAATTATATATATATATATATATATATATATATATATATATATATATATATATGATAGTGTATGGCTCACCGATCTGCTTAAGGAACATTTATGTTCCGTTGTGCCCTGGAACTCAGACTAGAGTACTCACAGGCAGTCGCATAGCGACGTGTAGCATATGTTGATATTGTGGAACCGACAAAGACAAGGGAGACCGGAATGGCCATTTCTGGCTTATTAGCCGTCATCAGCCAGTCATACCCAATCCCAAGTGTAGCACACCTGGGATTCGAACCCGCGACCTTTGGTATTTGAGTCGAACGCTCTACCACTGAGCCACGGGCTCGTTGCTTTGTCGGTTGCGATCGGGAATATGATGATAGTGTGTGGATCACCGATCTGCTTAAGGAACATTTATGTTCCGTTGTGCCCTGGAACTCAGACTAGAGTACTCACAGGCAGTCGCATAGCGACGTGTAGCATATGTTGATATTGTGAAACCGACAGAGACAAGGGAGACCGGAATGGCCATTTCTGGCTTATTAGCCGTCATCAGCCAGTCATACCCAATCCCAAGTGTGGAATACCTGGGATTCGAACCCGCGACCTTTGGTATTTGAGTCGAACGCTCTACCACTGAGCCACGGGCTCGTTGCTTTTGTCGGTTGCGATCGGGAATATGATGATAGTGTGTGGATCACCGATCTGCTTAAGGAACATTTATGTTCCGTTGTGCCCTGGAACTCAGACTAGAGTACTCACAGGCAGTCGCATAGCGACGTGTAGCATATGTTGATATTGTGAAACCGACAAAGACAAGGGAGACCGGAATGGCCATTTCTGGCTTATTAGCCGTCATCAGCCAGTCATACCCAATCCCAAGTGTGGAATACCTGGGATTCGAACCCGCGACCTTTGGTATTTGAGTCGAACGCTCTACCACTGAGCCACGAGCTCGTTGCTTTGTCGGTTGCGATCGGGAATATGATGATAGTGTGTGGCTCACCGATCTGCTTAAGGAACATTTATGTTCCGTTGTGCCCTGGAACTCAGACTAGAGTACTCACAGGCAGTCGCATAGCGACATGTAGCATATGTTGATATTGTGGAACCGACAAAGACTAGGGAGACCGGAATGGCCATTTCTGGCTTATTAGCCGTCATCAGCCAGTCATACCTAATCCCAGAAATGGCCATTCCGGTCTCCCTTGTCTTTGTCGGTTCCACAATATCAATATATATATATATATATATATATATATATATATATATATATATATAACAAGCTCGTGGCGCAGCTGTTAGAGGGTTTGACTTCTAACCAACCGGTCGTGAGTTTGAGCTTCGGGTGCTGCAAAACCTGGGGTTGGGTATGGCTGGCCGATGACAGCTAATAAGCCAGAAATGGCCATTTTAGTTTCCCTTGTCTTTGTCGGTCATGTTATTCTGCATATAGATAGAAATGGCCAAATATATGTTGCTAAATCAGACGGAATCTTAGTGGTCAGCTGCTGCCGCCGCTACTTGTCAATATAGTTTAACCGTCGATTTCGGCCATATTCGTTGAAAAACGCTCACTGATTGCTAACCTAACTCACTCGTCCCGTTATGCCGTTAAGATCACTCTCGAAGCCCAAGGCAGAACGGGAGGAGTGATTTAGGTTAGCTATAGGTGAGCGTTCGTCCATGAATGTCACCCTTTCCGATCCAAACCTGCAAACGCCCGTAGCTCAATCGTTAGAGCGTTGGACCTCTGACTAAGAAGTTGCGGGTTCGAGCCTCGGTCGTTGGACCCTATGGACTTCGCTATGACTAGCTGGTGATGGCTACTAAAGCAGAAATGACCATTTCAGTCTCCCGTGTCTTTGCTTGCAATGTTCTCTAATTTCGAAGATGTTCACAGCGTGCTTCACGGCAGGCCGGAAGCAAACGCCGTGACTTGCGCGTAAATTATATTATTATGATAGTAGACTTGCACAACATTTACCGCACTCCATCCTCCTCTTCAACCTGAACCCGCTGTCATAACACCGTCAAAAAGACCAGGGGTAGCAGAGGACGCAGGTGATCGGCACTTCGAAAATCTGCGCACCTAAGCATACCACCACGCTACCTGAGCAGGATTTTAACACCAGGGGGCAGCGATACGGATATCAGCCCTCACAGCATAGGCATGCCTACCACTACACCTCATCATACATCACCTGGTCGCAGGCTACACGGCCAGAATTTTGCACAGCAGCAAACTACTGACGAACCGCCTTCATGGGCATGCGCACCCTGGCTTTAGGCAGTACCCTGTGCGCAACAGAGAAGGCATCGAGTAGGGGAATCTACAAATTGTTTTATGCTCAGCTGGTCATATTCGGAGGGGCGTGGTGTACGCTTGACTGATGATAGCAGCTATGCAAGAAATTATAATTCCGCACTCTCTTGCTCCCTAATTCGTCTTTGCTAGAAACGTTTCCCGACTACCGCAACAAAGATTGGAGGTGTCTTTATTTACAGAGACTCAGGTTTGAATCTCGCCAATCAGCTTTGACGATTATGCAGCCAACAGATGATATACTGAGTTATGGAGACTCAGAAAACTCTGCGCCGCGGGGTCTGATGATGGATTCAATAAAATGGTTTTCACGGCTAGCTATGCCCTCTTTGATTGCAAGCGGTTTTTCCAACAATATATGGAGTCCAGGTGTCGAAAGCGTTTATGTAGGTCAAGGGTAATAAATCATCGGTTGGAGGATACAAAATCACACACCAACCAACTGTCACTAGCAGGTTCCGTCGGATGTCACTTGACTGACCAACTTATTTTGAATGGTAGGTACCTGGTTTGTGCTAATAACTGAGATTCTTTTCGATCAAGGCGGACTGGCGTGGACCCAGGGGATTAACTCTTCAAGGTTCCGTTCACTTGAGGACTTAAGCTAGTTTTCCTTAAGTTCGTTACGGTAGGGGTCGGATTGGGAACTTGCTGTAGGGTGAAATCTCCTCTCCACGAGGTATTACGAAGATCGGTTAAGTGGATCATTGCAATCCTCCCCTAGTAATTCTCGCGATCCAGGACTTGTTGCTATGGTGTTAACTCCTCGACAAAAATAAAGTTACAAATTAAGCTTGCTCACCAAGACTTTGAAGATCTCGCCCGACCTTCCAGTAGTCGAACTCCTGTGTCCCTGTCAAGTCAGGTGACGCTTTTTAAGGCTAAACTCCCGGCGGTTAAACTTTGGATAGCCGGACTAGCTACTGTCCGCGAGCCACAATCCAACCACGGATAGCGATGGCCGAAGAATTAGGCTTATAAAGCGTTAAGCTAAATGCCCAAATGGACCCAGCTTTTAAGCACGCATCTTTCAGTCGGGTGCTGAATGACTGGTTGAGTGAGGTAGCTGACTAAGTAAAATAGGCAGAATTCGAAAGTTCTACAAATTTAACGCGGCATTTTTCCTAAAAATAAACAGGCAGCCTTACCTTCAAGATTTTCTGGTTTTTCCTATGTGGTTCTGAATCTCTTGATCTAAAATATAGCAGATTTCAAATAGTGCTAGTGACACGGTAGTTTGACCGTCGCGAACGATGGAGTCCATTGTGTGCCTTGTAGTATGGTGGCCGCAGGGATGGTGGTTTGCATGTGAATTAGTTTATATTAATAATAAACGTGTGTATCATCTACCGTCCCACGCCCCCTCCCACGCCCCCTCCCACGCCCACCTGGGCCTGATGTCCGGATGGAGTCAGGAAGGTCAAGGGCGAGATCGGGCGCTGTGGCTGACAAATCGACCGACGTAGAGACGGTGGCTTGTGCAAAAATTTGTTTTAAGTGATAGTATACTTGCACTGCATCTACTGCAATCTCTCTCTCTCTCTCTCTTCCCTTACCCGCCTGTACCCGGTGTCAATACATAGTCAAGAAGACCGGAGGTGGGGTCGGGCGCAGATGAATAAGCTCCCACGGAGTGGGAGAGCGGGGTGTGGCATGAGCCTGCACCTACACATGCAGGACGCCCCTCCCCCATGTTCAGCATTTTTTATGGGACCGCATGCCAGAATAATAACGCCTGCCACACCCTGATTTGTCCCCCGTGTTGGTCTAGCACATCTACCACGCGGTCCATTTAGGGAACACACACTTGGTTTCGCGTAAACAAGAAAATGACGGATCGGATCCAAACTGAATGGAAGTGCCATAGAGGCCTTATAAAGAAGGATACATTGCAGCCTGTCTCCCCGTCTTGTGAAGAAAGAGTTATCGCGTCAGTTGCCAGCCTTCCAAGCCAGTTCAGTTTTAATAAAGGAAGCATAGGTGGACGCGTTTGAATGCCCTATTGGTAATAAAAGGGTTACATCGTGATAGATTAAAAGCACGAAAGGTTTTAGTGAGGAATATGCATGGAGATTCGTTCTAATTAAATAGTCCCAAAAGCCCAAGACTGAATATCAAGACGCAGCTTGCTCATTGTGAGGCAGAGAATCTGAGGGAATACCATATCTATGTCTTTTTACTCCTCCACCATCGGTCTCAATCCGGCACCTAGAACCCGACCATAATTCCTCGAGGCTATGAGGAGAACAGCAGTTCTTAATCACGTGGGTTTGTGCACTTAAGCAAATAATGGAAATGGCAGATGAGCTGCGTTCGGCGACTGCCTTTCATGACCGATTTCGAATAAATTTTATGGACATTTTTTTGGAAATTACTACAGTTCAAACTTCCCTTGTGGCTACTTCCTCCCCTTTCAGTTCAGTCCACGTACCAGCATCAGATGTATTCTGATAAAGGCATAATATGGGTCGAAAAAGTTTGCTTCAGGTCTATTAAAAATTCCCCTGTAATCCGAAACACGGACTGATGTTCATACACACGTACAGCGCATATGGTTCAGTGTGGCAGCCAAGTCGATGAACAAACTGTGCTGTAAAATCGATTTTTTTTTCCTAGATAATCAATCTTCGGAAGGTCACCGGCATTAGGGCTCCAGATTGCCATTTCTGGCTTATTGACCGTTGCCAGCTAGTCCGTGATACTCAATCCCAGTTCCGAGTAACCTGAGGTCTAAACCACGACTTCTTGCTCGTTGAGCCACGAGTCCCCGTCCTTTCGATTCTCTTGTGCGATCAAAAGTACAAGAATATGTCGGAAAAACCACAGCTGATTTTCACAACACAGCATTCCTATAAAATGGAGTTTTGAAGCAGTAAGAGTGAGTGTCATTTTAGGTGCGAGAGAGATACTTTTTATTTTTAAAGTATAATTTAAGACATTTTTAGCAAAAAAACCTCCAGTCAGCTGGGATAAACATACATACACAAAAGAGATAGTCCTGAAAGATAAAAAGCAATACATAGTGACCGAAAGCTGTAAATGTCACATTCTGGACGGTTGTCCGTAAATGAGTCACAAAATTTGCGCCAGATTTTCTTCCTTCACATCATGCTGGCACCGTTTGCAAATGACCTCATTATTGTACGTTAAAGAAACAATGAGTGGTAAATATCAGTATCTAAGGTGCAAAATGGGCCAGCCCATGCACATCTCCGAAAATTCACATGTGAATGGAAGGGAAAAATTTTGTCTCCATTTAAAAATCCCTCCGTAATGGGTAAATAGATGTACTACTTCATAAAATGTAAACGGAAATTCTGAAATGGGTTTTGGTTTCGAAAAGAATACTTAAGTAGGGTTGTAATATTAATGATAGTACTGCATAATCTCAAGATGTTTTAGTCCCATTAGGACACCGACTCTTCAACGAGCTCCTTTTCAACCGCCTGAGGAGAACTGCACCCTGTAAAAATGATTACGTATATAGTATGAATTTTTATCATTGATTTTCGATGCCCTTATAAATTCCAAAATAGTGTATAGGAAAAACCCCAATAATATTCTCTCTAGTGCTCATTTGCCAGCAAATCACATTTAATTTAATTTTTTACTTGAGGAGAGGGTAATACTTGATTTAAACAATTTCAATTACCGAATAATATTGAACCCCACCAGCGCTTACACTTACACGCAAATTTTACAAACTATATGCTGTATACAGTCTGCTCAAGAAAAACCACACATTTTTCTACGCCATGAGGAAGAGGTCATAGAGGACTCAAAAATTTTTGAAGCAGACGTAGATCATATCGTATAAATTGTAAATGAACCGATGCGATGCTCTAGGGATTAACATTTCACGGTTTCAAAATGGCTAATAATTAGAAAAAAATTTAAAACCGAAGATGCCCTTTGGTCAGGTAAAAACTTGAAGAAGACTTGATCTTCTACCAGCCGAGCATAACAAAGTATGTGTTGCTAATAGAAGCGAAGAAGCGAGTTCCAGGAAGTAGTCGTGAAGAAGGAGACACGATCACTGGAATAAGAGCTTTATGAACCTGACGTTTCGGATTCTCTCTCGAATCCATCATCAGAGGCAGAGTCAGCTAAGGGTATTGGATTGCCCAGGTTAGTGCGTTTTTATAACATGTATTTGAGTTCAAAAGGGCATCGAAACTCGATGAGGAAATTCATACTACTTAAGAGCGCAGTTTTCGAGGTTATCGAAAAGCAGCCAACTGAAAAGTCGGCATCCTAAAGTGACTGAAATAACTTCGGATTAGGCTGCATGAGGATCAATATTACAACCCTACTTAAGTATTCTTTTCGAAACGAAAATACATTTCAGAAGTTCAGTTCATCTTTCACATCTACTCAAGTTCACTGCATTAATGGTTGTTAGTATACTTTCATTGCCCTCAAATCCAACGTTATTTTACAAACAAGATGAAGTGGAAACTGCTGCCTGTTATTCCGACATAATTCAGTTTTGACTCATTACGATGTCAGGCTGAAGCTTAGCGCTGCATACAAAATGTGGCTTAAGTAAAGGGAACTGAGAGGTCGTAAGGGACAAGGTTCTGCTCTGTTTTCGGCTATCAGTGTCGCGATCGCTGTACGCCGGTCTGCCTTCATTGATCATCACTTGTCTCCGCGAGAGCAAATTTCCATTGATTGAGGTCGGTGCATACGCTCTTGGGCATGAATTGACCTCTCTATTCGTCCGTTGGAGACACCGGTCCACTGAAGGCTACTGTAGTGGTACGGTAGTCACGACTTCCATTTTTTTCTGAGTCCTTTACAATGGAAAATCGAACCAATTGTGCGAAACGTCAGACAGCGACTAAAATTATTCCAGCATTCTCTTGCGACTTATCTACCACGGAGCCAAAGGAGCGTACTCTGTCGGTTGCTATCGGAATGTTTGCACTAACTAGTTATAGCGTCTACCGATGCAATCAGATTAAACATGGTAGAACACGACAAATAAGCTGGAAATATTAGTTCTAGTCTCCTTTACTTCCACTACTCACTGAATTATAATAAAGCTAAGACTCTCCGGTCACACACCCTACTGGTGCTCGTAGGAAGTTGCAACCGATGTGCACCATAATGCAATCAGGTCGACACGGGGACGTCAACGTAAGGAAACAGAACGAGTCACTCTTTACAAAGGTACGGCTAAGCACTAATGTTCGTTTTGAAGTTTGGCAGGTGTCCTAGTTACGGTTGGTCTGTGGTGACTACATATGATGTCTGGGATGCTTTACTTCAATCAAAGCTTCTATGTTCCCGTCTACTGTACTCTTATTGATTAACCCTTATGCAATCATGTCATATTTATTGTCAGAATTAAAACTGTAAACAGCGAGATCCGGGTGTGATCCTTGCAACAATAAATGCGCCAGGAAACCGAATACTCTTTAAGGGCTCCGATAAGGAAGTAGGTGGCTCACGAGAAAGCATAATTCAGCGAAACAGTTCGATTTGATATAAGAAATTACACTCGATATTTATCAGCCATTTTATGTTTTTATACGAATCTGGATCTCCAGTTTCATTGAAGTCCATCCCAATCCCAAGATAAGAAAGGCGTCATATATGAAACTTATTTACACTGACGTATAAATGTGTGCTAAAATTTTACCCAGATAGGTGTCTCAGGACATCTGGGCGCTGCTTAGTTAGTCAAGGACAACACAACAAGGACTGCAATTGATGTCGTACATCTGAAATGGGGTTTTCTAAACCACATCCGAGCAATACATTCGGATACCATTCGGGCATTTGTAATACTAACATGTGACTGTTAGATCAATATGTAAGGGCCTGTGAATGTATTCAGTATGCGTAGGTTGGACCTGACTGAATTTAAAAGCTACGTGAGCTTGTTCGAGCCCTGATCCAAAGGTCAGCGCCTGAACAATCCTCGTTGTCCCACGCGATACAAAGCATGATTGATTCCCCCCTCTCCCATCCACCCCTATGCAGGATGTCAGGCCAGGCCAGCAACTTTGTTGGCCACATTGTTAGGGACGAGTATGCCTAGCCCTCAATATCATGTGGAAGTATCAAACCTGCAACGCGGGCGTGAGGTGGTAGGAAGACAATTTGTTACCCACTGACAGCCGGCAGACACTGACCCCTTTCGGTTGAGGCCAGCTTCAATGGAATCCCAGTCTGTCGTCCCCTCCACGTCTAAACGCCACCATCAACAAGAACAGTGGCGGCAGCCCGAGAGAACTCAGTGTTACAAAAGGAGTCAACTGTAGGGAGTGGGTGCCAGAGGTAATTACTGAATTCTATTATTAAGAAGACTTTTTGATGGTGGTGGTTTGCCCATAACAGTCGTTGAAATCCTAAATATTCCGTTAGATTATATGACTACCGTCTTCCAACCAAGCAGCTGCAAATTGACAAGAGTTTTTGCGGGCATAATGAATTGCAGCTGAGGCTAAGGGACAGAAGAAGAGACCTATTGCACTCGGGAAAACGAGTTGATTCTACCGGAAAAGCGGCTTTGTTCGTGACTAGTGTTGGTTTAGTAATAAGTTCTAATAACCGGGGTGAGGCAGCATTCAAAGGCAATGTTGCCTCGTTGTTGTTATTTTTTTTACTTGGGGCCGGTTTGGCAGTCTTCGGGAAATTTCTAGTGATTTCTCCTACTAATGCACAATTAAATAGAGCCAATTTTCAAAATAAGACCTGGCGAGCATATGTTAGCTTTCGATAAATTCTCGTCAGACATTTACGTTTATTTCACTGTGTAACTAAGTCAAATATGCGGGTAAGTAGAACAAATCGTCCAGTTGTCAGGGCGGAGGACAGAGGGTAAAAGAAACAAAATTGCGGTCCGTCTTCTAATCATCGTCAGAGGGATGGCGGCCGCCGGGCGGCTGAATTGGTGGCTTTCGGCCACGGTAATTTCGGCACCTGCATAAAGTTCTTTTGGGCGCACAGGAACGGTTTACGTAGCCAAATTGTCTTTTGGATTTTTCAAGATGAGTTTTCGCAACTCTAAAACAGAGCCAATTTTGTTATTTTGACGCGCAGAATCAACTGAAACTAACCATTTTTTAATAGGCCTCAAATTGAAAATACAGTCATTGCTCGTGCGTTCGCGTTTCTTGATTTCAGTTCAGTTCAGTTCAGTTTTATTAAGGGAAATATAGGCGAAGCCTTTGAGCTCCCTATTGATGTTAGTGACACTGTAAATTAGAAAGGCTGACATATAATGGACGTTGGACAAAGGGTTATCTCCCCGACACACTGCAGGGCATCGGACAGACAAGCGAACTTTTCATGAGAACCTAATTATTTTATTGCACGATTTGTTTAAAAACCTGAGAAATGTGCGAAATTCTCGAAAAACCCTTTAAAAATGCTCAAATTCATTTTTTTGAAGTAATTTATATGGGTTCATGCTTTTAAATGTAAAATCGCTGAAAATTTATTTAAATGTAAATTTCATGTTTTTTTTGGGAAAAGCAAAGACGTACATGAAACCATTTGAGAAATTCCTCAGAAAAAAACTTCAATTTCCTAGGGGAGCATTTCTTTGTGTACAAAGTACAGTACTATACCCTGAAAGGATGCGATACCCATTCGCAAAGTTTGCCGTCTTTTGAATGCTAACTCCTACATAACTATTAAAAATATTGAAGTGCATTTTCGATTTTTGGATAGTAAATAAATGTTTACTTCATTCAGAGAAAAAGTATGCAATTTCTGCTCGTTTTCATAGCAGCTGGATACTATATCGGGCATGGGTGGTGACGTAGGCAGCATGGTGGAAGAGTTGGAAGTCGCTAATCGCATAGCGGGGATCCTTGTTTTGAAACTGTTCTGAAAACGATGAAGGACTTAAATTCAGTCAGTTGCAATTACCTCTGCAGCACTATGAGAAAAGGGCATCAGCGGAACAAGATAACTTGATTCTTCGCTCGGAAACTGAACCCCTCGCACGAACTCTCACCCAAAGAAGCCGCGGAAGAAGAGTCTCCTCTACTTGAAGAGAGGAACTCGGGGAGCTGTAACTCTTCGAGTACGCCATTCAGTCATTTTTCATTATGCTAGCCGTACTGCACGGCTAATTCATCATTAGTGAGTACTCATATTACTGTTTTTTAATTAAAGATTTTTACTTTGCATATGTATTTTGTTCTGTCTCTCCTCTCCTTTCTCGCAGTCAGCTGGCACACATATTTTATAAGTTATTACTTCTCTGCACGCCTTTACAAAATTTTGAATTAATTGAATTTCTGTACCGTTTACGCAGATGACATACATGTTTTCTTACTTTATTGCATTAAACCTTCTATGAATTATGAGGTTTACCTAGTTTACCTTCCGGAAATTGAAAATAAGTCATTCGTTTTGCAGTCCAATTCGTTGCTGATGTTTATCTTACTGTGAGTGAAAAATCAAACAGCAGCCCATGAATTAGTATAGGGATGATATTATGATATGATAATGTAAATATCTAAGTGTGAAAACACCACTTTAGACGATACTACAAACCATTTTTACGTCAACCATTTATTTTCTATTTAAATGTAACGTGGTAAGCTAGCTTTTAGATGAAATTAAGCTGCTTTTGGAATATGAGTTGGGTCATATTTAGGGTATAACCTTGAGAAATGAGCATTTGTCTTGGTGCATAAAAACATTTGCGATTCCTCCTGATCTGGGAGGGGTTTCTGGGGTCTAACCTCACGAATTTTCGAGGTGATACTGTATTAAGTAGGTGGAGTTGTGAACCTGATTGGGACGAAACCTAAGCATAAACCCGTTAATCCACAGTAGCACACTAGCTTTTTATCGAAGAGCCATTCGGCCAACCTGCATACATTTTAATAAAATGCATTTATTTTTAATTTTTACCTACATGTTTCCATTACTTACTCGTTTCTGTACACACACAGCTATACAAAACACTTTCTTATATTCATTCTGCAAGGAACTACGTCCTCTTTAAATACTATGCCTTAAGCAAGGCAATACTTCGTTTAAAAAAGTCCAGCCATAGGAAAATACTTGAGACTCTAGCAGTATTATTCCCGTACCTCAACATCCACAGTTTTGTGTATGCTATTTGTAAAATATACGATGTAGTACAAATAAATCAGAATATTTTACGAGCCCCGGATGAGCTGTGCAGCTGCTGATGGGACTCGAGAGTGAGCCCCAAGGCATAACGGGGCGAGTGATTTACTTTAGCTATCTGTGAGCGTTCGTCAACTCATGTCAATATTCCCGATCTAAACCGGAAAGTCAGAGAGCCCGTGGGTCAATCAGTAGAGCATTGGAATTCTGATCAACAGCTCGTGGGTTCGAGCCTCGGGTGGTGCATCACTTGGTGTTGGGTATGACTGGCTGATAATGACTAGTGAGTCAGAAATGGCCATTTCAGTCTCCCGTGTCTTCCTCTGCCTTTACTACTACTAGTGGCTTTGCGGCTGCTGGCGGGCTCTAGAGTGAGCCCCAGGACAGAATGGGACGAGTGAGTTCCGTTAGCGAACGGCGAGCGTTCCTCAATAAATGCATCATCTGCGTAACGCAGCCACAGTTTTGATTTAATTGTAGGAAGAGCTATCGATTCTAATTTCTGCATGTCGGCTTCGGCCAGAAAGTTGGATATGGGCGACCCGATAGATGTCCCTTTGGGTTGTTGATAGCATTGTCCGGAGAAGGAAAAGTTGGTTTCTATACAAAAATCTAGTAGTTGGAGTAAATCGTTGGCAGACACATCTGTGTTGTAGAACTGAAGTAGTTCTTCTGTACAGTGTCTTGCTTAACTCAGAGGACTCGGGATGAAGAGCGAAATCACATTGAATTAAACCATTATTTTGTCCAGTGTACATGTGACTCCTTTTACCTTTTCTAGGAAACCTTTAGAATATCCAATGGGTAAGTGGCTGTATTTGGTGAATTAGCCACTTTTAAATTTTATAGTTGGAGGCATTGATTAAGGAGACTACCTGTCACAGTGGAATGCCAGGTTTTGTGAATTTTTGGAAGGTTGCGTATTGTGTTAATAGTGTGTTCTTCCTGTTTTAAGGATTAAGCAAGAACTTCTGAGATACATTTCTTTTCCATAAATAATGCTGTCAGTCGACGTTATTTCTCTATTCCAGTCTACCCTTCGAGCCTTAGCTGAGACCTGCGAAACTCCTGCAGATCTACTCTCCCGATGAATATGCGGACGTCCTCCCTGACCTCTTGGATCTTTGCCTAAAATTAAACTTTTTCTTTGCCGAGAAATACTATCGACAACTAAGAGGCCCTCCAATGGAGTCAACAATATGTGGCTTCCTGACGGAATCTGTGATACAGAAATTAAAAGCTACCGTTTTCTCATGGTTAACCCGAGACTGTGGACACGCTACGTAGATGATACAGTTTTTATCGTCAAAATAGATAAACTTGAACTATCCCATAAAAACCTCAACTCTAGCTTCCCTAGAATTCAATCTACCTTCGAAACAGAAGTTGATGAACAAAGTACATTCTTAGAAGCTACAAACCTCAGTTCATTGCAAAGATACTCGGAGGTCCTCTTACCTTTTGGGAGTAACCATCTCATGTCTCAGAAAACGCAGCCCTGTCAACAGCTTACCAAGTCAAGCGAAAACTTGCTGTTTCGATGAATAAATGTACAGATGAAATACCATTTCAAACTATTTTCACAGCATGGATATCCTCCTAGCTTTGGTGCCCGACGCATGCCGCGACAACAGTTCAAAAAATGATTTTTGGAACAAGTAGTTAGTTCGTCAAAACACGAATTTTCCGATTCGACACCACATTAGACGCGACACTTTGATATGCATCTGCTAAATTTCAGTGGAAGACCACAGGTTTGTTTCTTCCATTCGTCTTTCTTTGCTACTCCTCTCCTCCCCTCATCTTCATCATGCGCCCGTGGACATCGCAATTGCGAAGCCTCTGACGTGCCACGGCCTTCCGCTCGGCTACCCTCAGCTCGCACCACATACACCCCTCCAGCGCTCCGTGTCCTGTTTCCGGGTCGCTCAGACTTCGGTGGCCGTTTTAGCAGCTCGACACACCTCCCCCCCTTAATACCTCAAACTCTCCGGCAGCAGAATGCGACCCCTTGTGATTATGTTTTGCGTGGCCGAAGACGCTAGTGGCCGTCGATGTTGTGGAGACAATCCCACCATCAGTTGTGGAGAGAGGAGGAATGTGGGGGCGACAGGTGGAGGGCCGAACTGAGCCATTTCGTGCGTGCCTCTTGTCGCACCAGACAGGCAGTTGTTTTTTCCTCTTGTGTCGGTAGATGACGTAGGACGAAACTGTTCTCGGTTACCTTACCTTCCCCTCTCTCCCCTACCAGCCGACCTAATTGTGTAACGGAGAGGAGGAGGAGGTGGAGGAGGAGGAGGAGGAGGAGGGAGGAGGAGGAGGAGGAAGAAAGAGAAGAAGAAGAAGAATGAAGCGCGATCACGCGCTTAGACTGACAAAGAGTTGGCTGCCACCGACGGCCGGCGTGGTAGCGGCTGCGCGGGTGATCGATGTTACGCGAGCAGTAGGCAATCTTTCGGAGACAGCTGCCCGCCACCTGACTGACATCTTCGATGGACTGCTCTAAAAGTAACGGCTGGCAAAGGGGTGGCGTAGGACAGGGCGGTGTTTCTGCAATGATTCGGTGTCAACCTTCGGTGATATCCATGCCGAATGAGGAAAACACACCGAGAAGAGTAGAGTAGTTCAGCTGACATCTTCGATGGGGAACTGGACGGTGGTCACTTGTGAGGGAATGGAATTATAAGGGAGAGCACGTGCACGGCGTCTGATACCCTTTCTCCCTCTACTGATTACAGAACGATGCGGTTGCAAGAGGGAGTCCCAAGAAGACTGAGCACACTTACGAAATGGAAATTCCGTTGAAGTCTCAATTTGAACGACAGCTTTCATTAACGCAAGCAGATGTTGATGAGATGTACTGAGTATCCAAATGGTTCAACGAGTATACATCTTGTTCCAAAAATCACGTATCCTGCTTCTCAAAACACGACTTCATTGGAATATTCATTTACCCAGCAGATCATAGTATTCTACTAAAAAGTTCATCTACGCGTGCCACGCACGAACTGGTACCTTCTCCGTTTGTACCCGGTTATATCAAAGGATATGCTTCCCAACTAAGGGCAGCGTGCAAGTTCTGACATATGACATTTCGCCCGCCATAGTGATGCCGGAAGAGTAGATTGAATGCCCTTGCATGAGGAGGAAGCATATCGCTTTATTATAACCGAATGCGCTGAAATGGCCTCGCTCTCAGATAACTCTGCTGAATATCGAATATTCCAATGAAGATCGTGTTTTAGCTCCAGGGTACGGCGCGATTTTAAGAACAAATGTATCTCATTGAACCGCTGAATACTCAGCTACATCTCATCAACATCTGCTACGTTAATAACTGTCGTTCAAACAGACTTCAACAGAGGCCCGACTGTAAATGATGCTCGGTCTTCTTTGAGACTCTTCACGTTCATCTGAAGGGTAATCATTTTGCCGTGCATTCTTTCTCCTAATTCCGTTCCCTGTGACAATCCCCATCGGCGATAAGCTGTTCTGCTAACTATAGACGATATTTCATCATTCGGCATGAAGAACGCCGAATCGACTACTGCCGCCTGATCTGCGCCACCCTTTGCCAGCCATGCTTAGGCGGTCCATCGAAGATGTCGGTCGGAAATGACGGCGACTTCTCCGGAAGTACCTGCTGCTCGCCGTATCTACCCGCGCAACACTGCGCTATTCGTGACGCTCTTTCCCCGTCGTCTAACGCGTGATCGCTCATATTTCAATATTTCTCTTTCTTCAGGCAGCGCCGGGGCTGGAATCATCATCTGCAAGAGGAAAAACAACTGCCTGTCTCGGTGCGACAGAACGCCGAAAATGGCTCGGCCCTCCTGTCTTACGTCTCCTCTTCTCACGGCTTGATGAAGTTCCACTGTCGACGCAGCGATATTTCGACGCATAACCTGGCGCGTTACGCTGTATTGGTATTCGACTTCGCTTCACCGGGAAAAACTTCTGTGCGATGATCCACGGGCATGATGAATGAGGAAGAATGGCGCAGACGATGGAAAGAACAAACAATGATCTCCGCTGGTGGCACGAATCATATCAAAATGATAAGCTATCTGATCGCTGACGGGCTTAACACTTCGTTCAAAAGTCGTTTTGAACTGTTGTCGCGGCAGCCGTCGTAACTGGGAGGGTATATCCATGCTGTCTTCAGTTTGAGCATTTATTCATCGAGAAACGGCGCGAGGACTCGCGGCTGGTAGCTTCGACGGAAGACGCATTTTCTGGTTGTAGACGGGCCTCCCAAAGGAGACACTCCCGATATCTGCAATGAACTGAGGTTTCGCGGCTTCTGGAAATAACGCTTTGGTCAGCTTCTGTTTCGAAGATGGAATTCTGGGGAAACTTAAGTTCGAGGTTTTATGAGTTAGTTCAAGTTCACGACGATAAAAACTGTTGTCATCTGCGTAGCGTGATCCACGATCTCGATTGTTTCATGTGTATTTCGCAGCATCATTCCGTCGAAAGCACATGTTGACTTCGATTAGTCTTGTCGTCGGCTTGAAAAGTTGGTACAGGCAGATCGGAAGGTCCTTCATCGGGAGAATGCGGAAGTTTCGCGGGTCGGCAAAATAGAAGAGCAGACTTGAGTGTGAAGGAAGCGAAAATGGCAATCTCAGAAGTTCGCAGCAATCAAAGTACCAGGAAGGCGTAACGCAACCTTCAAAATTCGCAAAACCGGCGTTCACTGTGACGGAAGTGATCTCGCCAATCAGCTGCCTCAACAAGAACCCGAAATTGACACAATTCACCGATACCGGCGAATGACTAAAGGTTTCTGAAAGGCCAGGTCGCGGTTAAACTAATGGTTTGGTCAATGTTGATCGATCTCGAGTTAAACAGCGCGGCGCGAAGAACTACTTCGATTCTGTACGAATGATAACGCGATTCTCCAACCTGGTACAGCTTCAACTTTCATCGAGACGATGTCAGTACAACTTGAAAGTTACGTCTATCGGTCGCCAGTATCAACTTTCTGGCCAGTATACATGCGAAAATTAGAATCGATAGCTATTTCTACAATTAAATCCAGGCAATGACTGCGTTACGCGAATGATGCGTTATTCGAGGGAACGCTCGCCGTTCGCCAACGGTTTCACTCAGTCCCGACAGAACTTCTCTGAAACCGCCGGCGGCGCTAATGAAAGGCAGAGAAGGCTGAACTGAAATGGCATTTCGACTCTGATCGATATTATCAACCGATTTTAACGCCAATGTTACACCGCGGGCTCGAACCTGACTGTTGATCGAAATTCCAGTAATACTGATTGACGGCTGAACTTTCCGGTTTAAAATCGAGATATTGATGAGGACCGAACGCTCTGAACTAATGAAAGTAATCGCTAAGCGTAGCTTTGCGCTTGAATCGCTTTCTCGAGTCGTAAAGCTGCTGACTCGGCGAGGAACTCGTAAAATATTCTGATTTGTTGACGCTACATCGTGCTGTTTACGATAACATACGCAAACTGGATGTTGGTGCGAATACTAACTGGCTGGTAAACAGTATTAACGCGCTTAGGTATGATATTTGAAGGTTGTCCTTGCGAATGAATATGGTAACGTGTTGATGTACCGAAACGGTGGCCAATGTTGTAATGGTGAAGTGAAATGGTGCATTTTATTCAAAATGTATGCGGGTTGGTAATGTCTACTGATATTAACGGGTTTATCAGATTTCGTCTGATCCACCTTTCCACTGCGACCTCTTTCGAAATTCGTGGTAAGCTTCCTCGGTCGAAGTCTGAATGTTTTATGCACTGGACGCAAATCATTTCGGGGACCTGCTGATGACCCAACTCTGTTCATCTGAAAAGCCAGCTACCACGTTACGTTAAATAGAAAATGAAGTTGACATAAAATGGTTTGTATCGTCTGAAGTGTTCGTTTCACGCTTGAATATTTACGTTGTCATGTCGTAATGGCGTCTATATGTTTATTTTCGCTCACGGTAGATAAACGTCGGCAAACGAATGACTTGACCGATTTCCGGAAAGAACAAACTGGGTAGGCGCAATTCTGAAGGTTTAATACCGATAAGTAACGTATCATCTGCGTAAAACGATGCGAAAATTCGGTAATTCAGGTACTATTGAGGCGTGCCGAAATGACAACGCAAATGTGTTGATGACGCGAAGACGAAACAATGCCAGAAGTAAAATCAACGGTCAAAACGTTATTGGTGCTTTTCGCTGATATTGGCCGTTAGCGATTTTGTCTTTAACATAATGAAAATGACGAATGGCGTGCTCGAGTTACAGCTCTGTCGAAGTGAGGCTTCTTTGGTGGAGACGGGCGAAGAGTTCGGGGCCTGACGGCAGGGGTTATCTTGTTCGCTGATGTAATTAACTGCGAAGGTATTTGACGGAATTTCGGTCATTCTCTTTTCGGAACGGTTTGATGAGGTCCCCTATGCGATGTCTTCCATAATGTACGTCATTATCGCTGGGGCTGTATGCGGTGATGATTCAAAATCGAGTACGCTCTGGTTAATGACCGGGAGTTAACCGTTCAGGCGGCGAAGCTTGCGGATAATGTCATCCTTTCGAGATGTTTGACGCACGGCGCGAAAATCTTTCCCCAGAAATTGGTTTTCTGGAAATTTCTTTCAAATGGTTTTCATGCGTCTTTTGCTTTCCCAAAACGTGAAGTTACGTTATCATTTTCGGCGATTTTACATTTAAAACCTATTCGCTGCGAAAATGATTTGACATTTTTAAAGGGTTTTCGAAGGCTCGCGCATTCTCGGGTTTTAACTGGATCGTTGGAAGCGAATGGTGGATTTGCTCATGAAGGTTACGATAGCGACTCGATAGCCTTACCGGTAACCGCGTCAACGTCCGTGTAATGTCGTAGCTGATTTACGGTTGATGCTGGCATCAATGAGGCTCGAAACTGCCTGTATTCCTTAATAAAACTGAACTATTTGAACTTTGAAATCGAAGGCTACTGTTTTACGCTTTAATGACTGTTTTGAACTATTCAAAAATGGTTGGTTCGATTCTGCGCGTCAAAAAACAACAGGTGGCTTGTTTAGGTTGCGAAAACAAATCTTGAAATCGAAATTCGACTGCTAAACGGTTAGCAGGCCAACGCAATGCCTGTCCCTCACGATTTTATTTGTTTCTTTTACCCTGCGATCTCGCTGATTAACTGGACGTTTATACCCGCATGTTGCTTGGATACGCGATTAATAAACGTCTGACGGTTTATCGGCTTTAACGCTTATTTTGAAGTTATTTCTGTGCGTTAAGGGCTTTGAAGTTCGATAAATCTAATGAGTAACGACAACGAACGGCATTGCCCGGTCTTTGCTCACCGATTGACCAGAACTTATTAAACCAACGCGGTCGCGAACAACCGCTTTCAAAGAATCTTCGTTAACAGTCTTCTTCTTCTGTCTGGCCGATTCAATGTACAATCGATTGCGGCTGTACTGATTGGGCGATGATCATATGTCTGACGGGTGTTTAAGTTTTCAACGACGACAGGCCACCACCGTCAAAGGTCTTTCTTATCAATGGAGATTCGTGATTATCTGGCCTCCCTACGATTGACTTCTTTTAATGGCCTCTTCGGGCTGCCGTGACGTTCGGAAGAAGACGACGAACTGGGATTCCGACTGGCCTCGAGTCGTCGGCTGTCGGTGGGTATTCTTCACCTCACGCCGTTGCAGTTGTTTTCCACTGATGATGATTCAAACTATAGATCTATTGACCCGGCTGGTTACTGGTGGATGAATCAATCATGCTGCGGTTCTTCGAAGATTGATTCGGTGTCGAGACTCGAACAATCGTGGCGGGTCAACCTGCATGCTGTCACGGGCATACCTTCTGATCTGACCGGTCATCGTTAGTAAAATGGCAATCAATGACTCGAATGTTCAACTCGGATCGATGATTTAAGAAAGGCTTCCCCATTCAATGTTGCGTATCGGTAAGTCCTTCGACGATGATCATGACTAACTAAACTTTGACGCCAGATATCTGAATAAAATTACAACGCGCATTACGTCGATAATCAAGTTTCGTATGAACGCCCTTTCTTATCTTCGAGGACGGATGGACTCGATGAAACGGAGGATCGAACTATTCAATAAAAAACGTAAATGACGATGCGTATCGGGGATCGAACTAACATATCAAAATCGAACTGTTTCTCAGCAGATGATACATCGGAACCATGTATTCGATTTCTGGCGCGATTCGTTGCCGGGATTTGTTTTTATTCGACGATATGACATGTAATCAGTACGATGGCCGATTGATAAACATCCCGAACAAATCATCTTGTCATACAGACAACTGTGACTTATAAACGAATTAACTGGCCAAACCGCTGAAATTGTTTCGTTCGCCCGTCGATATCATTTGTTGTATGATGCGCATTTTCTACGCCAACTCTAATTCGGTGGTCGATTGAATGAGGACTGAACTAATATTTTCCGGCTTTATTTTAACCGACGAATTTCGATAACGACCGACGATACTCCGTGTTAAAGCTAGTAAAGGCATTCTTCTGAATGAACACGGTCGCTGACGTTCTGCGAATTATTCGATTTTCCACCAACAAAGGACGGCTACCGTGGTGGACCATTGTGGTAGCTTATGCACCGACCTCAATCAATGAATTTATGCTCGCTGTCAATGAAGGAAGCGAACTGGCGTCTGTTGTAACAAACGGAAGTTCTACCAAGCCGTTTAAATAGACTGCTCGAAGACACTGTTTTATGGTGACAAATTTGAACCATCGTGCGGCGATTCCGCTCGTTTGTAAATAAGTTGGTTGAAGAACAACCATGACGT